>PVJH01028673.1:0-27026 GCA_004026705.1 Nesogale talazaci
GGGGGGGCTGTGTGAGATATGGGTTCCGTGTGGGAAGGGGGCTCAGCAAGGGGATTGACCATCATGGCACAAGGAGTCACATGGTCAGGGGCCCAATGAAGGGTGGGTGGGGGTCAGGGGCCAGGATGGGAAGGGGCTCAGTATGGGATGGGGGGGACAGGCATGTCTACTAAAGCCAGTCAACCTACAGGCCCCACGGCTTGTCCCCACAGAGAGCGGACACTGCTAGCTGGCCTGTATGGCACAGCGGCTGCCCACCGAGCATCACCACGGACCCTCAGCAGGACTCGGTTTGGCCCCAACACAACATCAGTTGCTAACCGACTATATACAATCGATACAGTTTTCACCCCTGGTGCCCTCAGGGAACAGCCAGAGGGAGGGGCAGTGCCCATGAGCCCCGTCCAGGGGCAGCATTATCTGGGCCCTCAAACAGGTCCAAACCACCCACCCCAAACCTGCCTGGCTCCCAGGGGCACCCGGGACTAGGGCGTGTTTGACCGTTTTCTCTCACCGTGGGGTCTGTGTGTGGCAACTCTCTCTCCATGGAATGAGTTCCGGGGCCTGAGTACTCTCAGTCTGTTCCAGGCCCTGCACACCCAAGGCCTGGCTCTATACAGCCCTCCACCCCACAGCCCCCTGCAGATGCCCACTAGAGCCCATGCCACCCTCTTCCATCCTCACATCAGCCCTGCCGGACAAGGGGTCGCGGTACGACTTGCAGGTGAAGAAAATCAAGGATCGCAGGGGCACCATGACTCGCCCAAGTCCCACAGGCAGAGAACGGGGAGGGAGCGTGCCTGCTGGGGCCACCTCCAGGACGAGGGGTCTGGTGCATCACCAGGTGGCACTTTCTTCTGAAGATGCAGACACTGGGATCCACCACACAGGGCAGATGCCAGCAGGGGCACCATGGCTGGATTCTGTGTGTCAGTGGCTCCTTTGTGACAGAGGGACATCAAAACGGCAGGGGGGAGACCTGAGCTGGGCAGGAGCCCCGAGCAGGAACGAGCCAGGGCTCAGTCAGGACCACTGATGGAGGACAGGTCCGTGCTGGGCTCCACTAGCCGGGCCCAGGCTGTTCCTGGCTCTGAGCCTGGGACTTCTGTTTTCAAAAAATGAATTAGTGCAGGGACTATAGATGCTAAGTGGGAGCTCTGGTGGCCTGGTGGGTTATGGGTCGGGTTACTAACAACAAAGTCAGCGTTCAAAACCACCAGCCAGCCACTCCCTGAGAGGAGAAGCTGAGGGTATCTACTCCCGTCAAGCATTACAGCCTGGGAAACCCACCGCTAGGGCTGCCAGGAGTCAGATTTGACTTGACGGCAGTGAGTTTGACTCAGTGGGAATTTTAGCTCGTTGTCTTTCAGTGGGACAATGAGTGCTAGCAACTCAGGTGGGAGCCCCCTCACTCTGGATCTTCCCATTTTGCACCGCCGCGATGGTCCGTCCTGTGTGCGGGTGTATCCGGCTACCACATCATTTCATCTCCATCCAGAGGAGTGCAAGAGGGTTGTTTTTTCGTTCTCTCCCCATTCGGCAAACATCTTGTAAAACACTCAAGACTCTCCATACGGGTCCTCAGACACGACTTCATCTCTATTTGGAAATAATCAGATGGTCTATCTTGATGAGTCAATTCCTCGAGTTCAAGCATCTAGTTAGTTCCCGAGGGGGGCTTTGAGGGACGGGACGGTTGGGTATGGGAAACGTGGTACCATGTGGAGGCAGGAACTTTACAGAAGAGGAGCCTGGTGGGGTAGTGATTACAAGTTGGGCTGCTAACTGCAAGGTCTGCAGTTCAAAACTACCATCGGACAAAGTCTGGGCTTTTGATTCTTACTGTCTTGGAAGCTCCCAGGGGCAGTTACTTCTACCCTGTCCTATAGAGGCGCTATGAGTCCCTTGACGGCAATGACTTTGGTTCGATACCAAAAGAAGTTCATTTCGCTGTGTGGGGATTTCAAAAGAAAAGCAATGGTTCACGGTGTCTACCTGCACTAGACTGAGTAGTGTCTCTTCCAAATTCACAGCTCAGACGGAACCTGCTTTGGAACTGTGGTCTTTGTAGATGTCCGAAGTTAAGAGGAGATACCACTGGATTAGGGCGAGCCCTAACTCCAATGACCAGTGTCCTTCTAAGAAGGCCATGTGAAAACACACAGGCTGGCACGGAGAGGGGAAGGCCGTGTGATGACAGAGGCCAAGAGTGGAGTGAGGCATCCGTAAGCCAAGAAAGGCCGGCACCCACCAGTAGCTGGAAGAGGCCACAAAAAGAGAAAGCACATACAGGCACAGCCCTGCCAACCCCTTGATGTCGGACACCTGGCCTCCAAGTGTGGCAGAAAACAGAGTAAACTGCCCAGTCATTAGAGTGGCCCTGGGAGATGAACACAGCCCCGCAGACGCTAATAGGACCTCACACCCTCAGTGTTCCTGCCACAGACCTCCAACACACCCGCCAGACTGTAGGGTGTCACACATGACTGAGACTCTGAATATTGCCACCTCTGCTCCTCCGAAGAGTTCTGGCTCACTGATGGCCACCCCAGGAGCCCTAGAGGAGCTGTTAGCCAAAAGGCCTGCAATTTGAGCCCACCGACCACCCCTCGGGGGAAAGATGAGGTGGTTTTCATAGTCTCTCATAAAGATGTACGGTCTTGGAGGCCCACCTTAGGACCATTATTGGTTGGAACAGACTCAACGGCAGTGGGTTGGGATGTGGGCTCGAAGACCCTGAGAAAGACAAGGTCATGTTCAACAGGGTGGCCCCGAGGCCAGGCCTCAGTGTTTTGGGAGCCTAGGAACACTGTAGGGTAAGCACCGGCCTGCTAACCACAAGATGGGTGGCTCAAACTCCACTCCAAGGGAAATGGACAAGGCAGTCTGCTCCTGTAAAGATGTACCACCTCAGACACCCTACACGGGATCCCTCTAAGTCGGAACTAGTTCAGCAGCAGCAGGTCTGCTCTGGCCTTGAGGCGGCAGCAGGTCTGGTTTGTGTTGGGTTTTATGAACAGCCAGGTCGCTCATCTTGAATAGTTTCATTTATCCGATTGCCAACGGGCCTTGTTTCCTGTTCAGCTGTGCTGTATGGCTGGGCAGGTTCTGGGAGGAAAGCCAGAGTGAAGCGGGAGAAGGGAGAGGGAGACACAGTTGGATGGGTGCCATGGTCCCAGCAGACCCTTGATGCAAAAGCTAGCTGTGTGTGATTCTACAGCCTGGAGGGTCAATTTCCTGGACGTCAGAGGTTCTCTGTGTTACCGAGTGCTGCTGTAACAGCAATGCCACAGCGGTGGCTTGACAGAAAGGTTGTGTCCCCATAGTTACAAGACGAGAGGTTCAAATTCAAAGTTCTGGGGCTCTTGGGGAAGGTCTGTGTTTTTCTCCAACTTCTGCTCCTTGAGTCTTCTATCACCCCCAGCTCAGCAGCTTTGCCTATTCGATTAAGCTGGTCTTTTCTGCTTCAAATCATATTGATTTATGATACATCGCACACTCAATAATAACAGAATCCCATTCCCAAACAGGATTGATTAGACCCACAGGTATCTACCCCAAAGCCAAACCCACTTGGGCCCTACCTAGACAGTACCCAAGGCTGAAGATCTTTACAGGAGCAGACAGCCCCATCTTTCTTCCATGGAGGCGGTGGATCGGAACCACTAATCTTTCACTTAACTGCCTAACTCTCCTCACCCACAGAGCCATGAGGGCTTCTTATGCACTTCAAAAACTCAAAAGTTCATTGCCTTCGTGCCATTTCCAACCCATAGGAACCTTCTATGAAGAGGAGATATTCCGCCGTGAGTTACGACGAACTACTTATGGGAACAGATGGCCCGATTGTTCCCTGACGGGGTAGATGGTGGGTCCCAGCCACGAACTCGGAGCGCCAGGGCTCCTTGCTGGTGCTGGAAGGTTTAGGGTTAGCCCATCAACTTTCTGTTGCCAGGAACAAGGGTCCAGGATTGTTTGCTACTGTTTCAACTGAAGGATGATTCGAGGAAAACTAAGTTTATTCTGCAAGAGTGTGAGAAAGAAGGAAGCCATGAGGTTTGCTACTTCCAAGCTGTTTCAGACATCCAGTGAAAATCAAGCTGCTTATCTACCCCAAACTGTGTGATAAAAACAGGTTTTGCAATGGTCACAGGAAACAATTATCTATGTGTCTCCAAGGGTTACCAGACCACCATTCCTTAAAGCACCATACTCTGTTGCTTATCTAAATGGGAGATGCTTTATGCATGGCTGCCTATCTTAAGGGCCTCACTTACCAACTTCCCTAACTGATTGGAACATCTATATTAGGCTTAAATGGATTTTCAAGGAAGGGGGCAGTTACATCTTGGATGCCCGACAAATGCAATTTGAATAGGACTTCCTCCATCATTTCACTCTTTTCTATGAACTTGCTGGAGCCCCCTTATATTTTGGAGGGACGCAATTCAATCCACTGCAAAGCCCACCTCAGTGAGCTTTTTTTAGTAAAGCCCACCATGGCGGGCAAGGAGATGGCCATAAAACAGTCCTCCCTCCCCCCACCCCGGTTATGGTTCTGGGCAGTACGAAAGAACCTGGTGTTCATTCGGGCCTCTTCCCAGGGCCCTGACTTTTGAAAGGCATGCTTGGCAGTGTGGGAGGCCCTGGATTCTCCCACATAGACAACCAACCTAATTAAGTTAATGGCCTAAATGTTAAAGTTGACAGCAGACAATTAGGCTAATTACCACTTCTTTAAGGATCAATTAGGCTTGTGTGTCTCAAACTGTGTTTTTAGGAGTGGTAACTGGTGCCGGGAACAAAGGGGTGCTGCAGACAAGTTTGGCACAAGCTGGGCTGGCGCCAGCGAGTGACAGGGATGCCTTCCATGCAGGACTTCTCCCAGCCTTTAATTGGCCAACAAGCAGGGAGCCTCTCTGGGTGACAGACACAGATGGGGCGGGGTGGGGGGAGGTGGGGTACCACCTATGGAAGCTGCGGAATGGGGTATACAATGGCACCCTGGGAGGTCGCACAGCTCCAAGCTCAAGTTGTCCGCGGCCCAAACAGCAACGTTCGGAACACATCTGCTCAGTGTCCATAACTTTGCTCGACAGCAACTGAAAATTTGACTCCAAAAGAAACCTGTCTGGCAGGTGATCCCTTCAGGACCAGCGGGGAGAGTGGTGACACCAGGAGGGTGGAGAGAAGGTGGGGGGTAGAAAGGGGGAACTGATGATAAGGATCTACATATAACCTTCTCCCTGGGGGAAGGACAACGGGGAAGTGGGTGAAGGGAGATATCGGACAGCATTCGATTTGACAGAATAATAATTTACTCTTTTGTTTTGGCATCACTGCCCTCTGGTGGTCATGGGAGCTACCCAGTCTTGCTCCTATAGAGCTGCTGCTGGATTTGAACCGCCTAGTCAATGACAGAATAATAACTTACAAATTATCAAGGGTTCTTGAGGGAGGGGCACGGGGAGGGAGTAGAAAAAGGAGGAGCCAATACTCAAGGCGTAAGTAGAAGGAAAGTATTTTGAGAATGATAATGGCATCAATGGTACAGATATGTTTTACATACAATGGATGGATGGATGGATGGATGGATTGTGCTACAGTTGTATGAGCCCCCAATAAAAAGATTTAAAGTTAAAAAAAAAAAAAAGAAAAAACCTGTACAGCTGACTAGTCTCATCACAGGCACAAAGGGTGGTGCTTCTGTCTCAGTGCCCATCTCACTCAGACAACATGCAGTGCTGGTGTCAGTGCACCAAGACGATCATCACTGGGCTTTATTCAGGTACAGTATCATAACCATGGTAACCAGCAGTGAAACTCAGAGGGCGACTGTGAAACCCACTACAGAGAGAAAGAGAGAACCCAACATATGAATCGGGTCGCCACCTGTCCAATTTGGCCACAGAATGCAACAGGTCTAAGTCCACGTGAACAACTTTTTTTTTGCAGCAGGGAGGGCGATGAGGGGGATGTGACTAAAGGAACTGGTGGAGCAAAACGTGTGCAATCATTAACCAAGAAACAAAGAGCCCAGAACATCAAAGAGGTGGAAAAGTGACCCTTGCGTGGGTCGATCAGTATCAGCTTGGTGGCCATGGCGAATTCAAGAAAGTGGCGGGTGAGAAGGTTACAAGCCTCCCCCCACCATGATCTAAAGTCCAGGGGAAATGAATTGATAAGTGTAACGTGTGGACCTTAAAAGCAATTGATTGGTTTTCCATGATTTCTCAAGGGGAAAAGATGTCGTCCAGTTCTCGAACTTTTTGATGTTGGAATGTGGAGCTTGGAACGAATTGAGATCCACAACCGAGGAATCGCGGTGTGGTGAAAACAGGTTACCGTGCGGAACTGAGGGTCTGCGTCTGCTGGCTCGAGGAGCTCACAGTGAAGAACAGGGACATACACAAGACGGCGCTGAGATCCCATGCTGCTCCTGGGTGGTACTGGACTGCTGGCCCAAAGACTGGCAGATAGAACTCCCACAGCAGACGCAGGAGCACCTGGTCACCTGCTTTCACAAGATGACAGCTTTTGCAGAACCTTCAGGCCCACACGTGGGAGCAGAGCAAGTCAGGGTCCACTCAGAGGAAACGACCAGACCCCTTTGGGGCCACTCTACTGGGGCAGTGACAAAGACCCCCAAGTACAAAGTGGCCCTCTAGGAATGACGTCTGGGTCAGCAGGAATGACAGGTGTGATCAGAACCCTGTTCCTCAGATTCCCTTACAAGGTTCCACGCCACCTCCTGCATTCCTGGTGACCCTGGCATGGCCACAGCCTGCTCACCACACTGCCACCCGGGCCCTCATGAGTGCCAGCGGGGGGGGGGGCTCAGTTCTGATAGTGCATGGAAGAGGGAAGTGCAGAGTTTTAAAAACACTGCTTCCTGTTCCCCTGCTCGGCTCCAGATGACCAGGCCTGGAAAGTTGCTTGGCTTGGGATCTGTAAAACACCGCAGGCAGCAAGCTTGAGGGCCACGAGGGCGCCTCCCTTCAAGACCCTCCTTACGGCCTGTCTGCCTACGAAAGAGCCAGCCCAGCTGCTCTCTAGCTCCTGGTGAAAACCACCTAGCAGCAAAGAACCCCCCCCCCCACAAAAAAAAAAAACAAAAAAAACAAGCCCACGGCCACCAAGCCCACTGAAATAAACTACCGTCCGGCTCACAGAGGGAACAGGGCCCTTAACGAACCTGTCTAAACGCAGGCTCGGGATCAGAGTTCGGGATCCAAGCCAACTGGCAAGGAGGGATTTTCCCGCTCAGTTTTGGATGCCCCTGCCCCATTACCCGTGGTCAAACCCCAGGACACCCCAAGCCAAGATACTGAATCAGCTTTGAGGTCTTCGGGGGGAGGGATGGTCTCTGATAGTGAAAAGTGAGTTCAGAATGAGGTGTCAGATTACAGGAGGCTAGCAAAAAAAAAAAAGGTGATGACTTTAAGCTTCTTAATGAGCACTGATGGATGAGAAAGCCAAGGGTTTTGTTCTCTGGAGTCTCGGGGTGTTAAATCCGGTGGCTGCCAAGGGAAAGTTTATGGCTTGAGTCCACCAGAGGCACCTTAAAAGAAGAGCCTGAGCTCCATACTTCTGAAAACTCACCACGGACAGCCCTCTGTGGGATTCAGACCCACTCGACTCCTTCCATCTCCCGGACGGAGCTCAGGGCTTAGGGACAAACCTCGGGGATACAAGCAGAGCTCTGAAACCAGGCGGTCCCCAACGCCTACCCATCCTCCCCCTACCAGTGCACAGTGTCAGACCTTCAACTGAAGCCCACTGCCATTGAGTCATTTCTAGGGGGCGGGGTACAACTACCCTGTGGGTTTCCGAGGCTGTAACCCTAAAAGACGAGAAAGCCTCCTCTTTCCCCCTTGAGTGGCTGGTGGTTTCAAACGCTCCTGTTCAGGTGAGCAGCCAACACCTGCACAACCCAGGCTCCTTAGAAGGCCTTAAGGGATGAATAACTATGGAACTCTGGCTTGGTTTTTGTATTGTTCCCCGCTCTGGTCTAATCCTTAGTTCCCCTTTGCCCTGATTTTTAAACTTATTTATAGTTTCATGAGCATGTTAGAAAGTCCTTGTCAGCCTCCCCAAGTTTTCTTTCTTAGGACCACTGCCTGCCACTGAGAGGGTTTCCTGTCATGATGGTCCTCTGAGGCTATCAATCACTGTGAGAACAGACAGCCTCATTTCTCTCCTGAAGAGCAGCCGGTGCATTTGAAGTGCCTGACTCATAGCACCACCAGGACTCCTGCTCTAAGAAAGCCAGGGTAGGAAGACTCAGAAAAGTCCACACCTGCATTACTGTGACACTGGACAGGACCCCCCAGGGTGGCTGGGGTTCCACTGGGGGTAGGGAAAGAAGGAACTACCAGAGTGGACAGGGGCCCTACCAGCTCGTAAGGCCTCACAAGCCCCAAAGAACCAGACTTGAACCTCAGAACAATGGGGTCCTCCTGGAAATGTGGGTGAAGACTTCAAAACACTGAAGCATCTTGGGAAGTTCACTCATGAGTCTCCATGAGGCCTGGGAAGCCGGAGACAGGAAGGACATGGGGCAGGCCAGAAAGGGGGGTAGCAGAATTCCTGCACAGCCACCCAGAACCCTGAGCTCAGAGGGCCGGCCTTGAGTCAGTGTTCTGCTGTCCCCACCTAGAGATTCTTAACGACAGGGGTCCTGCAGACTCCACGGCTGGTCCGACACTGCAGGCACAGCTCACTATCAGGCGAGGCGGCAAATGGCTGCCATCTGCTCTTCAACTCGAAAAGGTTCTGTGGGGGTACGTCAGCTGTCTCAGGGAGAGCCTGGGCAGTGGCAACTCCAGGTCTTGGGGTTTCAACTCAAAGGCTGCTCTTGTGGGTGGGAGCTGGTCATCTCCGCCACTCTGAAACGGCACCCCGGAACTGCCTGGTACTGTTATCTCTCCCCCCACACCTTCCCCAGTCTCAAGAGAGGGAGGCATCAGGTACTGCTGGCCCCAAGCCAGCCGGAACTGGGCAAAGGTGATGCCAATACCCACGGATCTAGGTCACAAGGCCGGTTCCACCACTGCAGCATCCGGCTATTAGCGAAGCACAGAGCAAACACAGGAGCCCCCTCTGCACTTGGCCTCTGGCCCAGGCCCAACCAAGCACGTTCAAGGAAGAAGAGGGTTGCTGAAAATCCGTTCACAAAAGTGAGAGGTGGCCTATGCCATCACCACCCCTGTGGCATCCTGGGCAAAGATAGAGCATTATTTCCAAAGGGGAGCATGCCCCTGGCACTGCTCTAGCCCCTGGGTGGTCAGTGAATGCATTCAATTGCTAACAGAAAGATGAGAGGTCTGAGTCCCTCCTGAGGCCCCTCAGAAGAAAGGCCTGGCGGTCTGCTTCAGGCAAACTAGCCTTTGAGAGCTACAGAGCCTGGTTCGCCTCTGACATGCACAGCGCAGTCACGAGTCACACGCAGACTCAACAGCAACTGGTACAAGCCTCACCTCAGGAGGGACCTCAGGTAATACAATGGATAAAAACCCACGCCCTTGGGCAGCTCAGCTTTGAAGAGAAGGGAGGGCCAAAGTAAGCATATAGTCATTAGGTAAATTACACAGTAGGGGAGGAGGTGATGGGTGCTTAACTGAACAGGACACAAATCATGAGACTGATTTACAGAGCGCCTTCTCTCACTGGCTTTGCACGCTGTCTTGTTTCATCCTCTCAAGAAGCCGACTCTTGGGGGTCCTGCTATCAGTTATCATTTATAGCTGGAAAGCTAAGCCAATTGTCCACGAGCCGATAAAGACTAAGCTAACCACTTGCTGACAGGTTGACCCCGAGTCATGATGCCCCCTGTGTGTACGAGCAGAACTGGTATGTCAGTGGAAGCAGGTTGTCAGAACCTTTCTTCCTCATGCCTCTGGGTGGGCTTGAAACTCCAACCCTTCCTGTTAGCAGCCCAGTGTGTTAAGTGCCGCACCACAGGGCAGAGAGAGAGAGAGAGAGTGGACAGGACACAACGCCCCCGACTTTCCCCCCCCCCCCACCAGACTTTGTTTTAAGGAGAGTGACCCAGTCCCTGGAAGAGAACATCATGCCTGGTAAAGTGGCGGAACAGCACAAAAGAGGGAGGCCCTTGGCAAGATGGACTGACGCAGGGGCTGCAGCGATGGCTTCATGTCTCAGAACAGACAGCGCTTGACCAGGCGGTGTTTCTTTCCATTGTACATAAGGTTGCTATGGGTCAGAACCGACGGTACAACATTTAACAACAAGCAGACCCTTGCCCCCATCAGCCTCCACCACCACCACCCCCTTCCTCCTGGCCTCCATTCTGCAAGGACCTAGCCAGGCTGTGGGGCTCCTACAGCTAAAGCTTCGGCGCAAAGAGTCCCAAGATTACATCTCAGCTCCACCAGCTCCAGTCTGTAGGGCCCCGGGCAAGTGCGTTTCTCTCAGTGAATCTGCAGGTCCTTTGATTGAAACGAAGACAGTGTGTTCTCCAAGGATAGGAACAGATGTCCCGCCTGCACCCCATAGTGCAGATACAGAGGTGGGTGCTTCCTGAGCAGGTTCCTGCACGCCCCACCCCTGGGACTCCACCAGCCGTCCACCCTTCTTCTCTCCTGGAGTCCTGAGAGGACAGGATCACAGTCCCCATGGGACCCCAGGGGCCAAGCAGAGAGCTACACATGGAGCTGAGACTGGGCACAACAGAAGGGAGGGATTGTGGCAGGGTGGCAGAACCTTGGGGGTAGAGAGGAGGTGTTGGAGGTATCCTCACCATCTGTGGTGAGCCCAGGACCTCAAGAATTTGTTAAAACACACCAGATGGTGTGAAAGACAGTTGCATTGCCCACTGGGACCCCAAGCATACACAGGGAAATCCAGGGCAGCGGTCTCTGAGCCGGGACACATCCTCCTGAAACTCTGCTGAGCAAGAAGCTGGCATTGCTTGCCCTCTGGGTTCCGTGTGCTAAGGCAGGCCGGAGTGCCACACCAGCCAGTTCCAGGACCAAGGTTAACATCCTATCGAGGCCTAAATCCCACATGCCCACACCATGGGGTCAGCCTAGGGAGACATCTGTGCCACAGTTTTACCTCGAACACATCTGTGGAGGGGAGAGGGAGGACAGAGAAGCAGGCATTGGACAGAGCCTAGTCTCCTGGCACGGAGAAGCCCCTCTCTCATGAACAGCCCCACCTCCAAGCTTTGAATCTGGCCTCCCTCTGCAGCAAGTGCTTCCTGTGCACGGGACGCCCATGGGCAGACGCCTTAATTTTAGCCTCGGATGCAGGTGGTGAAACCAAGCTCCTGAGAGACCTCGCACACCTGTTCATCTGAGCAGCACGCGGTGGTCTGAACTCAAAGCCTAACTTGCAGGCCAGAGGCACTGCTCTGTGGAGAAGGCAGGCCCCGAAAAGCGCCTGCCTCACACGGTGCCCCCGCCCCCTACCCCATGCACAGAGTGGGTACCTCAGGCCAGGGCCCCTCGCCAGGCTCCAGGCTTCCAGGGAGCTTTGGAGGAGACCCCTTACTGGGCAGACTTCCAGCAGCCCTCGCCCAGCGCAACACAAGCCTTGGGAAGCCGGACCCCACAAAGGGCCCATTGTAGGGCCTGCAGACAACCAAGGCCAGACCTGGGGCTGCCCCTCTGCAGAGCCCTCCCCAACTCCCAGGACCCCCCAGACCCAGCACAGGATGAGGCGTGAAGGAGACAGAGGCCTCCTGGTCAGGCCAGCCTGGGTGCAGCTTAACGGGGAAACCTAAACCCTTTCAGCTGCTCTCAGGCCAGGGGTGCAGCCCACCCCTCACCTTCCCCTGGCTCCCCTCCCTTAAGCACGCCCCCCCCAACGCCATTAACTGGAAATCCCCTGACCCACCTGTCAGCTGGGGCTCTGTAGAAGGGGGGGCGGGGTGTGTGCCCACCTAATGGGGTAGAGGTTCTGCAGTTGTCCACGGGGAGGGGTGGAAGTTTGTCCAGCCAGGCTGGGGAGGAGCCTGGGGCCGAAAGGGGCTGGATGGGCCTCAAAGGCAGGTGGGTTTGTCTCCCACTGCAGGGAGGGGGCCCTGGGTCACTCTGGATGGCTTTGTGTACGGCAGGGGGCCCCCGGGGCCCAGGGGCATGCAAAGAGCAGAGGAAGGCCCCTTGGCGTGCAAGACAGGAGGGGCCCGCGATGATGTGCGAGGGTGGGGGGTGGGAGGGGCTCCCCTGTAGCGGGAGTCGCCACACTCACCTCCTGAAGTCAAAGGGCATCGTGCCGCCGCCGTCGCTGCTGTCACCGCAGGGGATGGAGCGCTGCAGGCCAGGCGGGCCGGGCGGGCGCCGCGTGGGTCCGAGCCCGCTGCCACAGCCTCCGCCGCCGCCCCGCCCCCGCGGGCCGCCCCAGCACTCGCCACTCGCCTCCCGCCGCCGGGAAGTGACGCTCGGCGAAGCCCATTGGGTGCTGCCCGCCGCCCCTGGCCGCCCCTTCCGCCGCCCGGTTTAAGGGGCCCAGGGCTGGGAGGGGAGGGGGTGGATTGGGGGTGGGGGTATTCTGCAGGCCCGGGGTCGCAGTCTGGGCTCGATCAGGAAGGGTGCATCCTGGAGACAGAGGTCTGGGGCCTTTGGTTTATTCCTCCTGCATACTTTGTCTGGGTGCTGCAGCAAATCCCGCTGCCTCTCCAGGTCCCCGGATTTGGGGGGTTGCTACCTGCTTCGTGAAATTGGGAGGATGAGGTGGATGGTCCAGGGATTGGCAGAGCGCCGCCTGGTAGCATGGGAAAGGTAGAAAGAATGCCGCCCTAGCTATGGAGAGTACATCTCAGCAGCACCCCCGCACCTCTCTGGGAAAGTCACTGGGCCTGGCCTCTTCAGGAGGAGGATGGGGACATCTACCTGAGTGCACATTTTTCAGGACTGGGGGCGGAGGGGCTTTGGGAAGCTGGGAAGGGTACCGAGTGAGAAGCTTGTGAGGCCTGCACAGCACAGGGCCTGGCAGAGAGCTGGGGCAGTGAGGATGGTAACTGTCTGTCAGCCTGGGTTTCCATCTCCCAGGAGAGGTTCATCCCACTGACCATCAGAGATGCACTGACTGCCCCAGGGGCACTTGGGTTTTATACTGTGGCTTGGCCCAGGCGAACTGTCCAACTGCTCACCTTTCTGAGCCTCGGTGTCCTTCTCTCACACAGAGCGGTGTGGCTGGGAGACCCAGAGAGCCAGCCACTGCAGGAACACAAGACCGTTTTAGGGAAACTCAGAGATGGATGCCTATAGAAAACCCGGGCTTCGGGAGAGGCTGCAGGCAGGTACCATCCTGGGTCTCCCTGAGGTTCTCCCATGACCACACTCTCTCCCAGGTTTGCTGACACCTCACTTGAAAAATTCCAGGGGGAGGGAGCAGAGACTTGTGTTCAGAAGTGGGACTGGTAGGCAGTTTCCTCTTCTGGAAATATAAGGAAATTGTAGACCCTTTTTGTCCGGGATGGTGTGGCCAGTGGCAGAGACACTGAAACAAACTCTTTCTTGAAGGCACGAAAGCTCCTTTTAGGAGCTTGTTCTAACAACCACAGTCTCACCAGTGGCATCCCCATCTCTCTTCCCTCATTCGAATATGTACCTGGTACTCACAGGGGGAGGGAAGGAACATTCGACCAGAACTGGAGACTGGAGGATAATAAGAAGGGTGAAGGGACCTTAGGTGGCCACTGGAACCAAATGGCTGTATGTTGGCCTCGTGCTATCAGGAAGTCCTGAGGTGGTGGTTGATGTTTGAGCACATGTCCCCACCTTCTCCAAATGTGATTCACGGCCCAGCAGCTCGGGCTTCACCAAGCACATTTCTGCCCAGTCCAGCTGCACATGTTCTAACTGGCTCTCTGAGCAACTCCCAGCCACGTTTACATCTAAGTGTCCCCCTGGGAAAGGACCTGGCTTAGGCAGGTGGGATGGACTTTGATTCATTCCTTCGGCCTGGCGTGCTCTTTTCTGTCCTCCACTCTGCCCTACAGACTGAGACCGCCCATATCTCCCAACCTCCATTCTCCCCACCTTCAGAACCCAGACTCTGGGTTCAAAGCAGATATTTTCCTGTGCCAGTCCGTCCAGTAATTTCAGCTCTCTGGGCCTCAGTTATCTGTAAAACAGGCTTATGAACAGCGGTGAGGTTATGTCAAAGAATTAGGACTGTGTCGACACAGAGTGATTCAACATAGGGTGGGCTATTATTGCTAATATCCTTTCATGGGGATGGAACTTACTATTTTTGGCTGGGCATCCAGGGGCCCAGAATAAGCTTTATATTTCCCAGCATCCCTTGCAGCTAGACATGGTATATGGCTGAGTTCTGGCCATTGAGATGAAGTGTCTCATAGTGGTTTCAGAGATGAGTGGTATTTGCCCTTTGCCCTCTGTGTCCCTTCCTCCCTCTGGCTGCCCAAACTGTGAATGTCATCCTAGGAGACCAGGAAGTGGAGACCAAGAATAGTCACACCATAGAAGGGACCTGGGTCCCTGTCACTGAGTATCTCCCATCCTCAAATATCACCCAAACTTCAACACACAATAGGAATAACCATTTAGCTTGTTTAAGCTACTGTTATTTCAACTTTTCAATACTTCTTGAATTAAGGAGAGTGTTTGGTTCAAAGGTAGAATTCATGTCTCACATCCAGGAGACTCGAGTTCAAGTTCAGGCTAACACACCTCCCATACAGCCACCACTTGTCTGTCAGGAAATGCATGTATGTTGCTGTGATACATAACAGGTTTCAGAGGAGCTTCTAGACCAGTGGTTCTCAACCTTCCTAATGCCGCCACCCTTTAATACAGTTCCTCATGTGGTGGTGACCCCTCAACCATACAGTTATTTTTGATGCTACTTCATCACTGTAATTCTGCTACTGTTATGAATCGGGCGACCCCTGTGAAAGAGTTGTTCAACCCCCCAAGGGGTCTGGACCCACAGATTGAGAACTGCTGTTCTAGACTAAGACAGACTAAGAAGAAAGGTCTAGTGATTATCTTCTAAAAATCAGCCAATGAAAACCCTATGGAGCCCAGTAAGACAATTCTCACCTGATCACAGGAATGGCGTGGGACCAGCATGGAGTCCCCATGACTCTGGCTCCACAGCCACTAACAACAATATCTGATCCTACCATGCATGAGCCCCTCAAGCAGGGGGTGGGTCAGACTCCTGTTGTACAACACTTGCACTTTTCATTCGGAACACTTAACAGTCTGTGGTCAAACTATTGTCAGTTGCCTAGCTGCTACCGCTAAACCTTGATTAGAAGTTTTTGGAGGGCTGGGAGAGTCAGGTAACTGTTTTCTCACCATTAGATCCCCAAACGCCACACAATGGGAGTTCAGGGACTATGTGCTGAAAGGTAAAAGAAGGCTTCCCAGCAGGGCGGGCCTTCTTCTCACAGCACCATGACGCTAGCAGGGAGACACACATCAGCCAGGTCTGTATGGCATCTGTTGAGGTCTGTGAGCAGAACTGGCTGGTAGTTACAACTGGGCCTTCTCCCCAGCAGGTGGTGGGAAACGGAGCCAATGAAACCAGGTTGTCTGCACAGTGTGTGGGAAGACTCTAGATACCTTTCTGAGTGGGAGAAAGACTTGATACAAATTGAGGTTTAGGAGTATTAATCCTGTGAGGCCCTGGCCTGACCAGCCTCAAAAATGACCCCTCATGAGCCTCGATGCCTGGTATTCCCACACCCTGTGTAACTGCCTCCCACAAGAAACAGGGTTGACTTGTGTGTGTGACCAACAGGATATTGCAGAAATGACAGGGTATGATTCCTGAGGTCAGGTCAGAGCGCTCTCGAACCTCTCAGTCTGGAGGAAGCCAGCTGCTGTGTTGTGAAGTCACTCAGCGTTGTAGAGGTCCACATGGTGAAGGACTGACGCCTCCTATTAAGAGCTGGGTGACAGAGCCATCTGGAAGTGACTGCTCGGCCTCAGTCAGGCTTCCGTGGTGTAGCTTAACTACAGTCTCTTGAGACACTCTGAGACGGAACCACCTGCTAAGTTGCTCCTGAATTCTTGACCCATAGGAACTATGAAATAGTATAGATTCGTTATTTTAAACCACTAAGTTATGGGGAGTATGTTACCAGAGGTAGATGCCCACTTATATTTCACCAACACCTTCTCCTGGCCTTCCCCCACTTTCACCGCCTGGGTTAGGCTGGGTTCTCTACAGTAACTAAACCAGTGACACTTACATATATCTATATGGAAAGAAATTTGTATTACGAAAATGGCTCATATGGTTGTAGAAGCTGGTGAGTCCAGTCTGCTTCGCATGGGTCAGACGTTAAGATGGGATTCTCTTGGCTTTCATCGCTTTGGGGGCTCATGAGACCGCGATTAGCAGGCATACCACAGGCTACCGAGGTGGATGAATCCTAGGGCAGATGGCAGGCCACGATGGCTCCCAGGATTGGTAGATAAGGTGGCAGGTCGTTGACGCAAGTCGGAAGAAGCAGAGATGACAAGCCAGATGCAGAATCTAGACCCAGCACGAAGCAAGCTAGCATTCTACAGTGACTATTCCAATAGGAAATAGGCCACCCTTGTGACCTGAGTAAGGGGTGGGCACATTCCACTCTAATTTTCTCAAAGAAGATTCCATCATGGACTTGATTCCATTATATGAGGTCTCAACTGCCAAGCCCCTGAGAATCCTGGCTCAGCCAAGTGGACACAAAACTCAACTCTCACACTCCCGGCTCATCTTGTGAAAAGGCAAGCACTCCAGACTTCGATGACTCTAGCTGAGCAACCTGGGCAAACGTCTGAACCATCCGGGCATCTGAGGATGGGACGGAGGACAACAAGACCTGATAGTGACAGGTTGCTAATCGAAAGTTAGGCTGTTTACAACCACCCAGCAGTTCCGCCAAAGAAAGCCCCAGCAATCTGCTTCCATAACAGTTACATCTCAGAAAGCATACTTAGCAGTTATACCCTGTAATGTGGGCTGGGAAAGAGAGGGAGGGGCAAGTTGACAGCTATTAACAACAACTACAAACACAATCTCTACTATGGCCCCAATTAATCCAGCCTGTACCATTACCCTTGTGTGATCTCTGCCCTCTAAGTGTAGGCTTCTAGTGACCAGAATGTGGCGGCAGTGATGGGCTGCCCCTGCTGAGATGAGTTTATGAAAAGTTTGAGGCATTTGGCTTGGCCAAGGCTTCGAACCAGTTCATTTCTTTTCTATCCCTCACTCAGGATTTGCCTTCCACTCTCCCCAGATGTACTGAATCAGAATCTAGTTTAACAAAATCCCAGATGATTCTTATAGAATACCCAGGTAATCCTATAGATGAACAGGCTCTTGTTCAAATGTAAATTCTAATTCAGTACACCTGGCATGGGAAGAGAACGTCCCAGCTCTGTGGTAGGGATGGGGGTAGGGATGGGGGCAGGGAACGATCTGAGAGGTTGTCAATTAATATAGTCCTTCTAGCCATTAATCCCTTTTATGATATGATGTAAATTCCAGCCTGTATGTCTAGCATTATAATCCCATTTTGGAGGGGGTTCTCTACTAGGCTAATGGACAGGATTAAGGTGGGATGTATTCGGGATGTCCACTTAACCAGAGGTGTGAATCATGTTACCACACTTTGTTTCCTGGGAGGATGGGGTACTGAAAAACCAACACCGCCCTTCCATGTCAGAGAGCTCTCTGTGCAGCAGGGAGAGAGGAGACTTCCTGGGACCATCGAGGAAGGAAGAAAAGCCACTGGTGGAGTCTGTGCAAGATCCCTCCCTGCTTGAAGAGGTGGAGTCTGGCGAGGCCATGCCGCATGGGGATTGGAGACTAGCCAAGGAGACCATGAGACAGAATGGAGGAGCAGGGCTGAGAGCGGGAGACAGTGGAGCAGAACAGAGATGATGTGGTTCAGAGGCTGGGAACGAGCTAGACTGGGCTGCTGGCTGATGAGGAACACTTCTCTGAGTGGGCAAGAGATGAGATCCTTAATGTTTTCTAATCCTGACCAGTGGTAACCCGGCATTAACTTCCCTAATAAACCAATGTAACGGTGAGCACGGTCCGCGAGTTCTGTGTGGTCACTGGAAGGGACTACCGAACGCAGAGTGAACGGAGCATGCACGTCGTGGGAAGAACTGCTGGGGTCCGGCGGGGTAAAGGAAGACGCATGCCTGGCCTCTGCCGTGGGCAGCTGTGGATATGGATTCCTCTCCCTCATGTCGGGAGAGGAGGTTCAGATATGGCGTCCACACTGTCTTAGCAGCTGTGAGTTGGAAGTCCTGGTTATGGACACTCTCTTTCCTGCCAGCCCTTGCCTCAATGGTCCGAGGAAGCTGCCTGCTGGGATGTGCAGCAGTCTGTGGAGGTGCCCTCCTGGGTGAGCTTGCAATGACTCTTCTGAGGCTTGATACCAACTCTGTGAGTGAGCTGGGAAGTGGGTCCTTCAGCCACAGTTGAGTCTGTAGAGGACAAACCCCTGAGCCACAGATTGCCTGCACGTTCCTCACCAACCTTGAGCCAGGAGCAGCCAGCTAAGCTGCTCCCACACTTGTTATTTTGTGCCTCTGAGTTTGGGATAATTTATCACGGAGCAACAGATAACTAATACTTTATCTTAAAACCTTTCCGTAAAGATTAAGTAGCTAAGGAACATTGGGCTTGTATTTTTTTTCTTAAATCGCTTTATTGGGGGCTCTTACAGGTCTTATCACAATCCATACACACATACATTGTGTCAAACACATTTGTACATATTTTGCCATCATCATTTTGAAAACATTTTCTTTCTACATTTCCCCCTGTCCCCACCCTCCCTCCCTCATGAACCCTTGATCATTTTTAAAAATTTTCTCATGTCTTACACCGTGTCTTACATGTCTCCCTTCACCCACTTTCCTGTTGTCCATCCCCCAGGAAGGGCTTACATCAAGGCCAATGTGATCAGTACTTCTAAGAATGATTTTTTTATCTGATTTTGTTGTTATCAATTGCTGACAAATCAACTCTGACTCATAGTGATTGACCTATGAATATACATATATAATCAACTCTTGCATTAACTAAAGCATTTTGTTCAAATCCTTGCCTTAATGGAGCTTACATTCTAACAGGTGTATCCATTTTGATGCCATTTCTGAGGTTCCTCTGTGCCACTGAGAAGTGATAGTCACTTCCACCAATAAACATGTATGGCAAAAAAAAAAAAAAAAGATCAAGTAGTATACTGTGTTCCACTGAGTGATTCATTGCCTTCTCTTGACTAGGCGGGACAGAGCACGACTGTCCCACAGGGTTTCCAAGCCTATCACCAGATCCCCACGTCTTCTTTCCAGCAGATGCTTCAAATGACCAGTCTTTCCACGAGCAGTTGAGTGCTTACCCATGACGTCACCAGGGCTCCAGGCCTGCCAGACACTAGAGCTAAATAGATGCCTGCTGAATGAATGTGTGTTCTATCATGTGGAGAATTCCCTGGCTTCAAATGTTTATTTCCTTTTCTACCTGCTGCTACCACACACTTCAGTGGACATTGTTGTGTTGAACGTTTTGCTTGTGAATTAGATAAAGGTTTACAGAGCAGCTGGCCTGTTTTCCATTCAATAGTTCACACACATCTTTTGTTTCAACTCCTCCCCTGAAACTCTGTACCATCTCTTTCTCTTCATGTATCATCAATGATCCTACGTCTTCCTTCTTTTTCCAGCTTCCAACCCTGCTTCCTTCACTCTCTGAACTTTGTCCTTGTGTAAGTACTGCCCTTTGATCTTAAATGGTTGCTTATTTCACTAGGGCATGAGTTCCCTTCCAGACTCAAAGGGTGTCTAAGCACCATTGTCTTGGGAGATCCACCAATTTCTATCTGACTAGTAAATCTGGTAACTTTCAAGATTTCAGACTTTGTTCCACATTTTTCTCCCACTACCCAGGACCTTCTAACATGAACCTTTCCAAGCTGTTGGTAGTAGTCACCAGGCAACATCTAGTTCTTCTGGTCTCAGAATCGTGGAGACCGGTGTTTGCGTGGGCCATTAGCCCACTGGATTAAATATTTCCAAATGACTATTTTTTATCATTCCTCTTTCCTTGGGATATGGAGAGACTAATTATTGCAAATTAGATGGCTGCTCACAATCTTTCAAGACCCTGATCATTACCAAAATAAGATGTTGAACAGTATCTTGGTGAACTATCTTATGCCAGGTCCATGACTCATTCCCTCAAAAGGTTTGGTTATGGCTAAGTTTTCATAGCTTTTCCCACTGCATGCTCTGCCACATCCATGAATGTATTTGCAACAAAGGAAAATACCCTCTGTTAGACATATATATTCATAGATATACTCCTATGCTTCTTCCCACGCCTCCCAGCCTGGGTGTCTATTCAAGCATCTACTGCAAGATCACTGCAATGACAGGATTTCGTAGCAGTATTTCCCTCTGTTGCCTTAGATTCTTGGAAACTTCTCAGTGTTTTGCTCTGCTTCCATCATTTTCTGCTGACCTCCTACTTATCAGATGTTGCCTTCACCCAAAGAAAGTTTTTATCTACCCTCTGGCCAGGGACTCTCCCTCTCACCCTTGGTAACCACCAAATAACATATCTTTGCATGTGAAAACATTTCCTTGACTTTTTATAATGGTGACCTCATACAAGAGTTGCCCTAATTTTACTCAGCATAATATCTTCCTAATATCTTCTGGGTTCATCCACATTGTGATATGTTTTGTAGAATCACTGTTTTTCTTTAATGCTTCATAGTGTTCCGTTGTGTGTGTGTGCACCAAAATTTATCGATCTTTTCTTCAGAATACAATATCACTCTATTCTATTCTACTCATTCTGTGGGCATTTAGGTAGTTTCTCTCTTTTAGCTGTTGTGAATCATGTAACAAACAGGGGTGTGCCTGTATCCAGTCTTCCAATTCTTACTTCTCTAACATCTCTCTTTGTCCCATAGCACTCTCTGCTCTTCTGCTGGATTCTATAGTTTATTGCAATGACCACACAGAACTCACAGACATTGCTCACAATTATGGGTTTTATTATGGAAATCAACAAGTTACAATTCAGGTGATAAATGCTCGGGATACAGTTCAGGCAGGACTTGTTAAGTTCTTGTAGGTGCGCTAATAAATGCCCAAAGGGTGTGCGACTCCACTGTCATCTTCAACCTGAAGGCATTCAGTTCCAGTTCCAGGCATGGGTCAGCAAAGCCAGTTCCTTCAATGAAGTGCCTACCCTCCTGCCCAAAGCTCTTAGCTTTGCCTGTGGGCTGGGAAGTCCACAGCTCGGCTCTGGCTCTGGCTCTGGCTCCTGGTTCTGCTGCTGAGCTTCCTCTGTCTCTCCTCTGGTGCCAATTCTGTCTCCTGTATCAAGGAAGGTCACGACTCAAGGATTTGGGGGTCCAGAGGATGCACTGAACTCCTGGTTCTAGTTGGTAGTGAGATTGCATCCTCCCTCCACTTCTGAAGTGGCTTATTTTAGAAGCAACAAGGTGGGACTTACATTGAATCCTGTTAACAAGCACCCACAACTGAATCCTATCCGTCTCATGGCCCATCTTATTAACCAGACCCATCAAGAAGGGGAGAGAATCACAGAGACTATGTTAGAAGAACTACCTATACTAAATAACTCACTGTCCTGCAGTATCAAGCAGAAGATTTTTTGAATCATATGGTACTTCTTGTCTCTTTTTGGAAACACACCATACAGATTACCTCAGCGGTTAGGCCCTTATTACAGGCTAACAGTGTATGAGGATCTCACCCTCTCCGGACCATTGCTGGCATTTGTTGTTATCTGTTTTTCCGCTGGTGCTCTGTGGGATGAAGACGGGACTTTTCCACAATTATTATATTCCGAAATATTAAGCAAACTATTTACCAGTATTTGGTGTGGAGGGTAAGTTAGCTATTCTCCCTGAAACTCCCAATTTTATGAGGTCTTCGTCTGACTTGTGATGAGGCTAAGAGAGCTGATCTCCCTGATGCTCCCAGTTGTCTGAGGGCTTTGCATGACTCAAGTTAGGATAGTGGTCTGCTTCCCTCGAGGACTATGGGTGGGATTCAAGAGTCATTGCAATGACCCCTAACAAGACAGACCCACTCACCTACTCCCGGGAGTCTGAAGTCTTTCCTTATCATATCCCTCCCCTCATAGTCATGAGGCATCCCTAGACCATTATCATCTTATAGCCCTTAAGACAGCCCCCACTTGCGGTATGTCCTGACCGGTGACTAGGGAAACTATGTTTGTCCTGCTAGGCTACTTAAACAGGGGAAATTAATGTTCACCCTCGCTCCTGATCTTCGCTCCTGGGTCACTCCTGCCTGCCTCTCTGCTGCCCCTGAGTGCCGAACGCTCTCGGCTACTCTCCCTCATCATGCAATCCTTTCCTCTCTCTCCCTCTCCATGAGGACCACCATATGGGGTGGAGGTGAACATGTTACCCTGATGTTATGTATGTCTGTCTCTTAATGTTCCTTTCTCTCTCTCTGTCATGATCTCTATATCGTTATTATAATAAATAATAATTATTATTGCACAGCTGCCTGTTGAACCCTTGCTGTAAGTGTATCACAGGCCAGTCACCTCTGATAATGTTCTCTCTCTCTCTCTCTCTCTCTCTCTCTCCAGTTAATACTGGGTCTTCATTGTTTTGATTTACATCTTTCAAGTAGCTAATGATCCTGAACATTTCTCCATATGCTTCTTGAACACCTAAATGTCCTTTTTGTTTTAATATCTGTTTGTGTTCTCTGCTCATTTTTTAATTGGATTCTTTGTATTTTTCTTGTCCCGGTGTTGAAATTTTCTATAAATTTTAGAGATTAGTCCCTTGTCTGATAAGTTATGCAAAAATAATAAAACACAGACTGTGGGTTCTATTTTCGCTCCTCGATATTTTGTGCAGGAGGCTGACTTGTTGAGTAGGGTGCCTCTGGGCATTTAATTCTGGGAGCTGGGTTTCCTGAGCCATAGAGCTTGAACTGATTGCTTTCAGGTAGAGATTTACAGTAAAGTATCATGCCCCTCTGGGCATCTATTAGCAGACCTGAAACTTTGTAACATGTGCTGGTGAAAAAAAAGGTCCTCAGCATTTCTTACTGGCATTACAACTTACTAACTTCCTTAATAAATCCTTTAATCATGAATTCTGTCTGTGAGTTCTATGTAGCTATCACAGTGGACCTTAGAAACCAGAGCAATCAAATACAGAAGTAAAATAGAGAATTAAGACATTACAAATGGATTTACCACTGGATTCTCAATTCTGTTTCATTGAGCTATATGCCTATTATTATACCGTACCAGGATTTTTTTTCTTTCTTTTATTGAAAGATCATTTTATTGGGGGAGTGCCAGGAAATTTTGATGACCATTACTGTGTAGTAGGTTTTGAGATCAGAAATGAAGAGGTCTTCTTCTGACTTAGTAGTTCTTCTTTATTAGTAATGATTCACTTATCTAGGCCCCCCTTCCTTTCCATAAAAGTCAGTGATACATTTTTTCCTTCTCTTTAAAGAATGATGTTGAAATCTGAACAGATATTGCATTATATTTGTAGATTGGCTTGGGTAGTATTGACATTTTCATGCTGTCAATTCTTTCTATCCACAAATATGGTATAATCTTTTTTTTAATCATTTTTTGGGGGCTCCTACAACTCTTATCACAATCCATATATCCATCTATTATGTCAAGCACATTTGTACATTTGTTGCCGTCATCATTCTCAAAAAATTTGCTTTCCCTTTGAGCCCTTGATATCAGCTCATTTTCCCCCTCCACTCTCCATTTCCCTCTATTTCCTTTCCTTCATGAACCTTTGGTAATTTATGAATTATTATTATTTTGTCATATCCAACATTTCCTTTTACCCACTTTTCTGTTTTCTGTCCCCCAGGGAGGGGGTAATATGTAGATCCTTGCAGTTGGTTCCCCTTTTTACCCCACCTTACCTCCACCACTGGTCCTGAAGGGATCTCTGTCCTGGATTCCCTGTGTTTCCAGTTCCTATCTGTACCAGTGTATATCCTCTGGTCTAGCCAGATTTGTAAGATAGAATTGGGATTATGATAGTGGGGAGAAGGGAGCATTGAAGAACTAGAGAGAGGCTGTATGTTTCATTGTTGCTACACTGCACCCTGACTGGCTCATCTCCCCAAGACTTGCGACTCTTCTGTAAGAGGATGTTCAGTTGCTTACAGATGGGGTTTGTTCCCCAGTTTGTACTCCCCATCACTCACAATGATATGATTTTCTGTTCTTTGATGTCTGCTACCTGATCTGTTCCACACCTTGTGATCACACAGGCTGGTGTGCTTTTTCTAGGTGGGCGTTCTTGCTTCTGAGGTAGCTGGCCACTTGTTTACCGGTATAAACTTTCATTAATGTAGATCTCTTTTGGTTTCTTGTGGTAGTGTTTTATAGCGTTCTTCCTACAGACCTTTTGTTTCTCATATTATATTTATTCCAAAGTATTTCATCCTTTGAGTGGCTATTGTAAATAGTACTGCTTTCCTGATTTCCTTCTCAAAGCACCCTTTGCTAGTGTAAAGTTCCCAATCTTCCTCATGCTGCCAGCCTTTCATTCAGTTCCTCATGTTGTGGTGACCCCAACCATAACATGATTTTCCTTGCTACCTTTTTTTTTTTTTAAGAAAAATGTTTTATTTCGCAGTAATTCATTACTTATACTGTGATGGGAAGGTCTGTGTGGTACTTTTAAAAAAATAATTTTATCGGGGGCTCTTACAGCCCTTATAACATTCCATACATCCTTTGTATCAAGCATATTTGGAAGGCAGCTATGCTCACCACTATACCACCAACGCGGACGGGGTGTATCAAGCATATTTGTACACATGTTGTCATCTTCATTTCCAAATATTTTCTACTTGAGCCCTTGGTATAAGCTCCTCTTTTCCCCTTCCTTTTTTCATTATATTTTTCTTTTTTTTTTCATGTTTAATTATTGTATCGTGGGCTCACCCTTGCTACTTCTTAACTGTAATTTTGCTACTGTTACGAATCAGGTGGGGGAGGGTCCCTCCCCCCCCCCCCCCCCCCCCACACACACACACAGAGATTGAGAACCGCTGGTGTAAAGGAATCAGATGGCTTTTTGTATGCTGAGCTTATGCCTTGGCAATGTGCTGAATCTGAAAATTGTTTTAAGCAAAGGAATGCCGGGTCAGATTTGTTTTCCTGTCATTGAAAACTGGTTTGGATTCCATGGGTGTGGTTGGCTCAGTTGTGCTCTGGATGAAGAGATTCAAATATAATAATCCTCGGTCAGCTCAGGGAGTGTAATTTAGGACTGGTTCCCGGTAGGCCTCTGAAAAAAACAACTCTTCCTTCGCACTCGAATCAAGTCCCCTAGCTTCCCACCGCGATTAGTTGCTGCTGTGTCACCTTTAGCTCGTGGTGTCCCCTTGTGTCAGAGCAGAACTGAACCCCACAGGCGTTCCCGACCCTGGGTCTTCCCATGCAGATTGCCACTTCTGACTCCAAGGTGCCTGCTGGCAGCTTCAAACCACAAGTCTTTCAGCTAGTCACCTAGTACCTAACCATTTGTGCCACCCAGGAACTCCTTGGAGCCTCAGAAGATAGTCATCCACTCACTCATTGCACACATATTCATTAAACAACTCTTTTTTTTTTTTTAAAGAAATTCTGTTACTGGGGTCTCTTACAGCTCTCATCACAATCCTTCCATGGATCCACTGCGCCAAGCACACTTATACATATGTTGTCATCATCATTTCCAGAACATCTTCTTTCTACTTGAGCCTTTGGTATCAGCTCATTTCCCCCCTCCCTCACCATCCCTCCTTCATGAACCCTTAATAAGTTTTAAATTATTGTTTCCTTGTCTTACACCGTCTGCTGTCTCGCTTTTCCAACTTTTCTGTTGTCCATCCCCCTGGGAGGGGGTTATATGTAAATCATTGTGATCAGTTCCCCCCTTCTCCCCCTACTTTCCCCTTCCCCTCCTGCTATTGATACTTTCATTATTGGTTCTGAAGGGTTTGTCTGTCCTGGATTCCCTGGGCTTTGAGCTCTTATCTCTACCACTGTACATGCTCTGGCCTAGCCTGATTTGTAAGGTAGAATTGGAATCATGATAGTGGGGTGAGGGAGGGGGGAGCATTAAAGAACTAGAAGAAAGTTGTAACTTTCATTAGTGCTTCATAACACCCTAACTGACTTGTCTCTCCCTTGCAACCCTTCTGTGAGAAAGGATATCCAATTGTCTACAGATGGGTTTGAGGTTAAATACTCAAACACTTAAAGGCGTATGACAAGTATTTGGGATGTAGAAATGAATATGGCATGCCCCTGCTTTCAAGAATAGAGAAGGGGTAAGCTAATGTATGGTGACATTATGAAACCCCAGGGAGAGGAACGCCAACTTCTGCTCTGATGTCTTGTGTGATAAGTGGAGGATGAGGCACCCCCACATGTCCTGGGAGTCCAGGACACAGAATGGGTGTCCTCTAATTCCACCCATGGGAATGAGTTGGTCTGGATTTTTTTTTTTCAGTGAAAGATAGCAGATGTAATCACAGATCAATTAAACTTGATTTGGGAAAAAATAAAGTTCAGTGGTAGATTTCAGTTTCGGGCTTAAATCCAGGTGCTTAAATAATTGCACTGGGAACCTGTCTCTTCCAGTTCCTTATGTCATCTTCCTTGTGGCACAATCTACCATGAGCTGGCCAAAATGGTTCCTGGTAGCTTCAGGTTGTCATCCTTCCCTCCCCATCCACGCCCCCCTCCCCCAAACAACTCCAGCAGATAAAGATAATTTCTTTCTGTGTCCCTCCAGAGACGGCCCCCAAGGGTTTGGCTTCAGTCACAGGACTAAATCATGGTTCTAGGGGAAATGCAGTGTGATGACTTGTGTGATACAGGTGGGTCTAAGTGAAAAGTCAGGGCAGTATTGCCTAATCACTATGGAGAGGAAACGGGAAAGCCAACTCATGAGGAATGCGCCACAGGGAATCAGGAAAGACATCTTGAAGGAGGAGAAAGAGTCGGAG
>PVJH01028674.1:0-27017 GCA_004026705.1 Nesogale talazaci
GGGGCATCACTGCCCTCAGGTGGTGGGAGTAGGAGGCTCAGCCTTTGCTCCGTGGAGCTGGAATCGAACCTCCATCCCAGTGGGCCACAGTCCCGCGCTCAACCACTACACCACCAAGACTCAGCCCATGTGTGTGCTTTCTTAAGCCACAGTGATGTCTCTTTGCAATTTGCATTTCCCTAGTGACTAGTGACGTTGAACATCTGTTCAAGTGTTTATTTGCCAAAACATTTGTTTTTCCCTATTAGTTTTTAAGAGTTTTTGAGGGCTGAGCCCCGGTGGCGTAGTGGTTGTGCGTGGGACTGCAACCCACTGGGATGAAGGTTCAATTCCAGCATTGGCTCCACAGGAGCAAAGGCTGGGCCTCCTACTCCCACCACCAGAGGGCAGTGATGCAAAAAAAAAAAGAGTTTTTGTTTGCATTCTAAGGATCACTCCTTTATTGAAGATGGGATTTGTGAGCTGAGCCCCGGTGGCGTAGTGGTTGTGCGCAGGACTGCGGCCCACTGTGACGGAGGTTCAATTCCAGCAGTGGGGCTGGGTCTCCTACTCCCACCACCGGAGAGCAGTGATGCCCCCCCCGACAAAAAAAAAAAAAAGATGGGATTTGTAAGTATTTGCTCCAAATTTTTAGCTTCATTTTTTATCCTTTCTGAATGACGAGCCATCACAAAACAAATGTTTGATTTGATAAGCCCATTTTATCCACTTTTTGTGACTTGGTGTCAAATCTAAGAACTCTGTGCTTAGCCTTATATCTAAAAGATTTTCTACTTCATTGTCTCTAACTTACATCAAGTGAATTTTGAGCAAGGTTCAGATTGAAGTCCCTCTCTTTGTCTTGTTATTGGGTACCATTGAGTAGACCCTGACTTGGCATGACCCCACTGGACAGAGAGCTACCCCATGAGGTTGCCTTAGCTGTAAGCTTAGTGGTGCTGTTTGGTCAGCCCTGGCCAGCTAATTTCAAGGTTGGTGGTTCAAACCCTCCAGATGCCCTGAGAGAGAACAGTGAGGCTACCTGCTCAGGTAAGATTTGCAGCCTTGGAAACGGTCCATAGAGTGGGTAGGAGAAGGAGTTCACTCAAGGGCAATGGACTTGGTTTAGGTTCCTCTTTACAGCAGCAGAGCCCCAGCAGCTCCTGGGGTGGGTTTCAACCTCTGACCGCTGGGTTAAGTCCTTCAACAAGTCCTGCTCACCAAATTCTTACAGAGTTGGGTCCCAGCTAACTAACTACAAAGGTGACAGGAATCTAGTCTTGTTGCTGGGCGCCATGGTAGAGTTAGAGCGGGGGTATGGTTGCTGTGAAGACCCTGGATGGTACACATTGTCAATGGAAAGGGAGGAGCTGAGGCTCCCAGCAGAGGTTCCTTGGAAGAGAGGCCTGGCAAGTTACCCGTGAAAAATCACCCACTCCACTGCTGTCCCAAAGGCGGGAGGTGAAGCCCACCTGCAGGCACCTGGGAAGGACGCTGTGGGAGGAAAGGGTCCCACTGGAGCTCCCACATGGAGTCGTATTTTCATTCCCCACACCTGTACGTCTTCATATTCCACATGGGGCATGTGTGTGTGTGTGTATGTGTGTGTGTTTCAAAGTCATGGTATATTCTGATAGAATAAACATTCAGAGTTTTAACTGAATTTTTCTTTCCACCCTCCCTCAACAGTTTCATTGGCATATAATTGATATAGCATACAATTGAGTAGTTCAATCGTTCAATCATCTCAAGAGGAATTGTACAATCACCACCACATCTATTCTTAGAGCTCCCCAGCCCTCACCACCCCTCACCCCCACCCCCCGTGGTTAGGTTGCCTTTAAAATGAGTCGTGCAATCACAATCAGTTCTAGTGCTCAGATCCCCCACCTCCCACCCCGGGTGGGTGTGTGTTTTGTAAGCAGTATTAGCTAGTACCGTAAGTTTGGTTATATTGATTGCTCATGTACTTAGCTTTATTTCTCCCCTCTACTTTCCTTGCTTTATTACCAGAAATTCACAGGGGGCGGTAGCACCCTGTCCTATAGGGCCGCCATCAACTGAGGAAGAGTGAGTCAAGGCAAAGTAACGTTTACTTACTCAAATAGTATTCCTTTATTTGCCCATCAGTTTGCTAACCATTCCCTGATTCTTCTTTTTTTTTTTTTTAATTTATTTTTTTTTTAGGCATCACTGCCCTTAGGTGGTGGGAGAAGGAGGCCCAGCCTTTGCTCCTGGGAGCTGGAATTGAACCCCCATCCCAGTGGGCCGCAGTCCCGCGCACAACCACTACGCCACCGGGGCTCAGCCCCACTCCCTGCTTCTTACTGCCCATCACCACGCCCTTCTTGACTGAATCTCCATCCCTTGGAAGCACCTTTCAGCAGGCTCCCTCCTGGTGGCTCTGCCAGCCTGGACTCTTCTGACCTCATCCTTTCAGGATAGGCAATTGGCCACCAACCCAAGGCTGCGCAACTTCTGTCCACTGCGATGAAGCCGTTGCTGAGCTGCTCCTCGGAGTTTCTGAGAGCGTCGATCTTTATGGAAGTGGGCCTCTTTATGGTCTCTTTCTACTGTAGAGCGGCTGGTGGGTTTAAACTCTTGACCTCGAGGCTGACAGTCCACTGCTGAGCCCACTGCAGAATCAGGCTCCTTGGCAGCCTTATGCTGGTAGGCATACACCGTCTCTGAAACTTGGAAGACGCCTTTTTAAATCTTGGTTGCTGCTGCGCCTGAGATCCTTCGTCTTTGATAATTGCTCCGTTTTTGGAAATCTGCCTGAGTGGAAGAGATTCTCCCTGTGTTGCTTGTCATCGATAGTCCCACCAAAATACACGTAGTGTAGATTTATTTTTCTTCGGGCTGAGCCCCGGTGGCGTAGTGGTTGTGCGCGGGACTGCGGCCCCCTGGGACAGAAGTTCAATTCCAGCAGTGGGGCTGGGCCTCCTCCTCCCACCGCCGGAGAGCAGTGATGCCCCCTCCCCACCCCAAAAAAAGATTTATTTATGTCTTCAAGATGTAGGCCTGCTGGATATGAAGCTTCAAGTCCTCTTCACTTGCAGCCGGCAAGGTTGTCACCTGCACATGGCAGGTCCCATGAACTTCCCTCCAGCCCTGAGGCCACATTCTTCTTGTAGTCCAGCCTCACCAGCGGTTTGCTGGGCATGCGCTTGGAAGGCATAGGGTTTGAGGCTCCCACCCTGAAGCGCTTTTCCCTGAAATGCAGCCACGCAGTCTTGTCTTGTTCTAGTTAAACGGCTGCTGTGTGGTTTATGCACAGGGACACACGCAGGTGTTCCCAAGTCCCTCGTCTCCGCGGTGCTACCCCTGGTTTGTGGTGATCTGCACTATTGAAGGCCTTCACAGAGTCAGTAAAACACAAGGAAACACCTTTCTGGTATTCTCTGCTTTTAGCCAAGATCCGTCGGCCAGCATCCCAGGTAGCTCCTCCTTCCACCTGAGCCGCTGAGCCTGGCTGGACTTCTGAGAACTCCCTGTCTGTGAGCTGACGCTGCCACCGCCGCCACTTTGGGGTTATTGTCAGCAGGTTTCCCTGGTGCGTGATGTCCAGGGCACCGTTACTCCCACATTCTGCGGAGTTCTGCAAACATCGGTCTCCAGTCAGCTGGCAGGGAGCCTTCTTCCAAACTCCTCCATGGGACCAGCAAGGGCTTCCAGAGCCGCACCAGAAGGGGCTCCTGTTCCCTGCCTCCAGCTTCCTTGTGACTGTTCTTTAGCCCTGGTGGCACAGCAGTTGAGTGCTTGTTGTCAGCTGGCTGCTAGCCAGAAGGTGGTCAGTTCAAACCCACCGCAAGGCTTCTGAGGCCAATCTGCTCTGTTCCATTGGGTCCCCCGATGAGTGGGAATGGCCTTGACCGCTCCTCAGGGCAGGAACAGGGCCGGTTGGCCGCTGCTGAGTTTCTGGCTGGCACTTGTTTGGTGTATTCCTCTCTCCTCCACCCTTGTCCAGGGACTCCTCCCCGAGGCTGCAGTCCCCTGAGGCTCCTGTCCTTGCACTGTGCCTCTTCCTCTCTCTGCTCGTGGGCGCTGCTGGGCTGTCCCTGCGGGAGCGTGAAAGCCACAGCCAGACTCCTTTCTGGGCGGAGCTGCTGCCACCTCTGTCTTATTTCTGGAGCAATCTCTCTCAGGCAGCTGGGCAGCACAGACACCACCTCTGGTCCAGCGTGGCCAGGTGTGGTGGGTGCTGCTGTCCATTTGGTTTCTCTGCTGCAGGGCTGTGTCAGAAGGCTGGGGTCCCTCTGGGCCTCTGTGCCCCCCTCTGTAATGCAGTGCCATCTGCCTTGCAGGCCATCATACGGCTGGACAAGAGAGGAAGCAGGAGGGGCACTCTGCCTGGAGCCTGGCAGGTGGTCGGATCCCTCCTGTTCTAGAAAACCGGGCCAGTGTCAAAGCTGTCAATCCCATGCTACCCTTATGAGCAATGGTGAGGACAGCGGAGGGCCTGGCAGGCAGTGGTGCATCCTGTTGTCATAGAAACCTCTCCAGTAACTCACAACAAAGACGGCATTACTGCACATCTCCTTTGGGCTGCTCTGCGTTCCACGTTCAGAGACACAGGAAATACTGCCCATCGAAACTCGGTTCTTCCTTTCTCAGATCGGCTTCCTCACCTTGGCAGCTGGGTATCTGTCATCATCAATATGATGACGACAATGTGATGGCCTCGGGGCCACATTTTTGTCAGGAGGCCACAGGATGGCCCCGCGGACACGCGGGCATGATAGTGGTGGGCAGACACGTGGACCACCGCCGCCCCCGCCCGGCCTGAGCCGCTCTGTCTCATCCCCATGGCAGGTGTCCTTCGTGGGCTTGGAGTTCACCCCGCCAGTCACGTTCCAGCTGCGGGCGGGCTCGGGGCCCGTGCTGATCAGTGGGCAAGAATATTACGGTGAGTCCGGGCTCCGGGGGTCTGGAGGGCTAAGATCCGAGAGGGGGCTCACTCCCCGGGGAGGTGAGAGAAGAAACCCCCACCCCCAGGCAGCCACCTCGACAGCAAGCCACAGGTGAGGCTGGCTACCTTTCTTCGTCTTCTCAGGGCCTGAGCCACACTGCGCTTGAGGCCACGTGAGGGGGGGGACACACGTGGCCTCCTCTCCAGAGGGTGGTTGGGGGTTCAGGGAGCGCGTGGAACAGTACTGCCCGGTGGGCAGGGAGCGCGTCCATGGGGAGCCCTCAGGGGAACACGCCGTGCACATCGGGGGACACGGCGTTCAGTGCTCGGCCACGTCCCCCCTGCCACTTCAGACACGCCAGACCTTAGCTGGAGAGATGAGGAGGAAGGTGAGGAAGAGAGCAGTAGTGACGAGGACGACGAGGAGGACGAGGAGGAGGAGGAAGACGAGGAGAAAGAAGGTCTCTTCTCGGAGGAAGAGGAGGCGCCCGTGAAACAGCTGAAGAGATCCGCGTCGCAGAAGCAGACGAATACCGCCAAGGTGGGCCTGTCCCGGGTCGTGGCTCCCCAGTGAGCGGGCGACTCCGGGAGGTGCCCCAGAGAGTGGGCCTGAGCTCCTCGGTCGGTGGGACGGTCACTCTGCGGGTGGGAGGGTCAGACTGCTGCCCACGTGGCGCGCCGCTGAGGGCCTGGTGGTCTTTGGGAAGTCTGCCCTGCACGGACCCCACTCTTAACCATGCCTGTCTTTGGTTCCTAGAAAAAAAAGCTGGAGAAGGAAGAAGCCACAGGGAGGTATCTTCCCACCCATCCACCCCCACCCCCGTTATTAAAGTAGACAGAGTGCTCTAGTGGGGGGGCACAAGGGCTCGGGAAGAGGTCGTAGTTCACCAGCAGCTCCGCGGAGAAAGACCAGGCTTGTGCGCCCTTAAATAGTCTCCGTCTCTCTTACATAGTCCCGTACATCGTCTGGATAGCTGATTCCAGGAAGCCTTCTGCCAATAGGATGCGATCAAAAGCCAGCTGCCTTTGTCAGCTGTGGCTCAGGAGAGCATGTGGGAAGTCACAGGATAGCACACGCCCCCCTTCTAAGTGCTTGGTGGGCACCAACAGTAGGAACCAAACTGAAAAGAAATAGACCACCTTGCGAATGAAGGTGGGGGACAGAAGGGGAGAGAGAAGGCTCATTTATTCTCTTTGTTTGTTTTTTCACAGTGCTTTTATAATGAGAAAATATATCTGTACCAGGCTGCAGGAGGCTCATGGGGGAATGTTCCTTATCTTTTCATCCCACTTTCCCACACATGTTGGCGCTCCCCTCGTATTGGGGGCAGGGGGAGGGAGAGAGGGAGAAAACAGATGAGAGACTAAACAACGAGGAAAAGGCATCTTATGTAGAGAGACAGGCAGGCAGATCCCCGGGGGAGTGAGGGGGGGTTGGGAGGTAGATGTAGCAGCAGCAGCGAGGGCGGCAGCTCCAGCTTCCAGAAACTGCCCATCCCAGCTGGGCACTAGCCGCCGGGCCACTGAGCATCACGCTGAACTGTCTCTCTCCCACCCCTCTCCTCCCCCGCCTGCCCCCCCCCCCCAATTCCCGACACCTGACCCAGTTCTAGGTCCAGTGCTAAAGACAAGAGTCCTATGAGAAAGGTAAGTCCTGGTGACCTTGGGAGGGAGGGAGTCTTGGCCAGACTGGCCAAGCCCAGGAGGGAAGGGGGTGAGGGGTGGGGGCGGATTTGAGCCCCCCTCCTCGCTCCACAGGGCAAAATCACACCCAAATCTAAGAAGACTGTCTCCAGAAAGTGAGGCCCCAGGAGCAGACTGGAGCAGTGGCCACCACGCCGCGTGGGTCTTTCCTGGGGTGACTCCTGGCTCCAGTTCCTCTCCCTCTCTGAATCTGGATGTGATGGGGTCGTGGGGTGCAAGACAAAAAGCCCCCTGCCCCCAAACACCCTCTACCCTCCAGTCCCAGCAGGACTAGGAGAGGAAAGTCCAAACCCACAATAAAGTTTGCTTTATCAAGACCTTGCTTTCCCTCTTCCTCCCTGGAGCCACCCTTCTAACTAGCTGCAGTGAGAGCATGTGCCCAGCAGAGGGCGGCGGTGCACCAGCACACCCAAGCTCCACCCCTCAGGTGGATGAATGCCTTGGAAGGGAACCACCGTCGGCTCCACTGGTCTCTTTCTCTTGCTTCTCCTGGGACCCAGCCTCGTTTGTGAAGCCAGGAGCATGACTCACCTTCCAGGGGCAGGACTAGGGTTCGTGTGGGTCTTCCCACCCCCAGGCTCCCTGCAGCGAGGGCCCAGTGTCACAGGGACAGAACTTACAAGGCTTCTAGCTGCTGCTGCCCCGGCTGGAAGCCCCACCTCTAGAGGACCAGCCTTGCAGTCCTCAGTGGGCTGTCAGGTGCTGGGACGCATCTATGAAGGCATCAAGACAGAGCAGAAGCCTCCCTTCCCAAGAGCTCTTAGCCCACCCAGCTCCCTCAGGAGCCTTTTGAGGTGGGGCAGAGAGAGCAGGCTCTAGGGAGACCCTGAGCCCCCCAAGCTACCTAACCAGGAGTGTACGTTTGACCAGTGAAACACTGGTGGGAGGCCAATGTCAGGTGGGGGCCATTGAGTTCCAACTCACCGCCACCCCGGGGGCACCAGAGCTCATCACTGACCCGTCCTGCACCCTCCTCACATCGTCACGGCTGAGCCACTGTCGCAGCCACCGTGTCAACCCATCTTGCGGGGGGCGGGGGGGGGGGTGGCGGCCTCTTTCACGGATCCTCTACCTTCCAACCATGATGGTCCTTCGCCAGGGACTGCGCTCTCCTCCCACTGAAGGGAAGAAGCTAAGGCCTCATCCTCCTCCCTTCCCAGGACCATTCGGACCATTTGTTCATTCAGTCAGCAGATTCAGCAGCCTACGGTATGACCTCTTCAGACCTCCTCATCCGTGGTCCGGTTCTCCAAAGCATATGAGGCGATCCAAAAGACCACACCTTGGGTCAGGTCCACTCAAGCCAAAGTGATGTCTTTGGTTTCTGAGCAACGGGTTGGAGGACTTAGAGCATGGTTCTGGTGTCCCTAGGCCTCTCCCAGGCCCGCTAAGGTGACGTTGGGGCTGGAAGACATTGGCACGGGAGTAGACCACAGATGACAGCCTGCCTGCCCACAAGGTTTATGCTTGTGGGGCCTCTGCTGGGCCTTCATCTGCCCCCTCTTGTGGCCCCCACCCTTCAGAGCCCGTGGGGAGCTAGAAGTGGGTCTCGGAGACACATTCATGGGAATGTCAGCAAGGAGGCTGTGGACTTCTGAGAGAGCTTTGGCTTCTCTCGATGCCCAAGGCAGAGGAGGCATGGGATGGTGCCCCACAGCCTAGGGAGTGGTTCCTAGAAAACAACAAGCCACAGAGCTCATGTCCCCCGAGAATAGCAAAGGACACGGGCCAGGTGTGGCTCCAGTTAGCCGAGATGTATGGCGCGTGGTCAGGAAAGATTCAGGGTGGACACAAAGCATCCTACTACTCGAGTCGTGGTCTGGGGAAACACACCCACCAGCCGGCGATGCCAAACACAGCAAATGTCCCGAAGGCAGCAAGAGGTTCCTTTCCAGGCTGAGATGGTCTGAGACAGTCCTTCTGAGGGGGGGTAGCAGGAAGAGCATGGCTAGCTGGAGAGGGAGCCTGCAGCAAGACCTTGCTAGCGACAGGAACAGGGAGGCTTGAACAAAGACTGCAGTTCTAGCAGCTCGTGCACATGCCTGTACACACTTGTCCATGAGCGCGTGCACACAAGGTGCCTGCTGTGCCAGGCACTGCTTTAGAGGCACTTGATCTTACAAGTGGATGCTATCAGACCTCTCTCTTAATAAGGGGAGTGGAGCACAGAGGTTAAACAACTTGTCCTAAGCCACACAGGGGAAGACTCTGGATTCAACGCCCCAGAGCCCTCCCTTTTAACTACTCTGCTGAGGAAGGGATGGTGGGCAGCAGTTAGACATCTAGGAAACTTGAGGCCAGGGCGGCGGCAGTGTTAAACTCACAGCCTAAAGAGATGTCCTAGCAGAGAAGCTGGGCACAAGTGCTTCCCTTCCCCAACCAGCCATGGCCCCTGTAGGGCACGCCACAGAAAACGTGCTGATAGTTTGAGTCGCTGAGCACAGGCTGAGGTGTCCAGGTGAGAGGTCCGTGTGCACTGTTGGGTGCTATGCCCAGCCTCAGCCCCCAGAAGTTCCCCACCGAACCCCTCTCTTGTCCAACAGGAAAGGGGAGGCCTGAGGGGGGAGGGGGGAGGAATGCAACAGGTGGTACCCATGGGGCAGGTCTGCAGCTGGGCCGGGTGTGTTTGTACCAGCTGGGCTGTTAGGAGGAGCAGGCGCGAGACAGCCCCAGCTGAGGGGGTGGGGGTGGGGGGGCTGTTGACCTTGGCACCCAGGGGGAGAGGATTAACCACAGCAAGCAGTTCAGGCTACTTCTCACTTCCCTGATTGCCTCCTGCCCACCCCCCACCCCCCATCAGTGAATGTCAATGAATCCTACCCCTCTTCCACCTAGAGAGAAAGTTAAACTGTGGGTGAACTGAGCCCCCGTTACCTTCATGCCCTCTTTCTTCAGGCTGGTGGCACTCATTCAATACATTCAATGCGGGCCCTTTACCTCAGGTTGTGGCAGTTTTAACAGCATCGGCGATGACATCATTTCCTTTGTATACAGTGGGAATAAGAGACCACAGAAGTAAAGGCATTTGCCGTAGTCACCCAGCCTCTGAGTGCCAGGACCAAGGCAGGGATAAAATCCAAAGGCCAAGTCTAGAACAAGAGTCCCTGAGTGGTGGAAACAGTTCAGGAGCTCAACTGCTAGCTGAAAGATAGACCGTCCACCCAGAGAACCTCGGAAGAAAGGCCTGGTGGTCTACTTTTAAAAATCAGCCAGAGGTCCTGGATCCTCTGCCAACAGTCATAAGCACCAGAGATATCGACCAAGAGAAAGCAAAAAGGACAGGAGGCCAGGTACATCTTTTGAGCCAAAGAAACAGTCTGAAAACAAAGCAAAGCCAGTTAGCAGAAACCAGAGGGAGATAAACCCCTATGAATGAGGATGCTGTTGACAGTACTCAAGCTTTTGTTGATTCACAGAAGGAACTCACACCCTTCTCAAAAGGCCTTTCCCCTGAACCTCTGAGAAGCATGGAGAAAATGGACCAGTGCATGTTGAGGAGATTATACATTTAACAACTCCCGTAGAATACAGGGGGGAATACATCTAATTCTCAAGGGGGGGGGGGAGGGAACAGACCAATAAATGTAATGTTTTCTACAACTTTGGGGAAAAAAAACACCCCCCCAATGACACAGTTTTCCTCTGATGGTCATGGATCCCTGTGAGTCGGGGTAGAGGTTAGAGCTGCTGCAGGAAGTAAAGGTGGAACACCCCCAGGCAGCTGGACGCCACCACTGGTCTCCCCAATAGCCTCGAGAGCACTGAATGGAAGCCAGGCCTGCAGGTGTGAGGAGAGAGAGAGGAGAAGGGAGTAGAAGATGGCTCTCCAGAAACAGCCAAGCCCAGAGCCCCCAACACTGGCCTTCTGGCTGAGCCCCAAGGCCAAGCTTGACTGCTGGCATCGGTTACCATGGATACCCAGACTGGCTGTGAGCTGGGCTGGCCGTGGTGACACAGACACTCTTCCCACTGATAGGAACCGGGTCTTCAGGTTCAGGGGCCTTGCGTGGCTACCACTGCCCACCAGTCAAGGAGACCAGGCTGTACTGGGTGGAACTCCCCAGACCTGTCTTACCTCAACCCACCCACTGCCCACCCGCCTTTCCTCTCAGCTCCATGATACCACCTCAGGGCCAGCACTACCTGTTCGAGGTGTCCATGTTCTCTCTCTCTTTTTATTTTTTGTATGTTCAGGACTTTTAAATATTTCTTTTTAAAAATCATTTTAGCCCCGGTGGCGTAGTGGTTGTGCGCGGGACTGCGGCCCACTGGGACGGAGGTTCAATTCCAGCAGTGGGGCTGGGCCTCCTACTCCCACCACCGGAGAGCAGTGATGCCCCCCCCCCAAAAAAAGTCATTTTATTGGGGGCTCATACAATTTCCATCACAATCTTTACATCCTTCCATTGTATGCAAACCACATTTGTACACTTGTTGCCATCATCATTCTCAAAACATTTGCTTTCCACTTAAGCCCCTGGAATCAGCTCCTCATATTTCCCCTCCCTCATCTCTGCTCTCTTATTGAGTGACCCTGTCCAGTGCCCTGTAGGATGGAGGTCAGGGCGACGGTCACCTGTGGTGCCCCCGGTGGCAGCCAGTGAGGATGTGGGTGGCATAAGCCCAAAGGCTCCTAGAGAATCACCCTCCTGAAGCCAACTCCGTGGAGAGGCGGGAGACAAGGAGAAGTGGAAGTAACCCACGTGGGCCCACGCAGACAGGTGCCACAGGCCAGGCAAGTGGCAAGGCCAGTGAGGACCAGACTAGGAATTTGGATGCCCAACTGACACTGAGCTCCTGGGACCACCGACCAGCTGTGGGAGGCTGGGCAGGTCATCCACGCGTGCTGGACTCGTTCAGCTTTTGCATTTGATTCTAAGACCCGGACTGAGGAGAGAGGCGGAGGCTGGGCCAGAGTGGCAACCTGACTCCAGTAAGCGTGAGCGGCTAGGTGCTTTGTGTCCAGGGCAGGCACAGCAGGAGGCAGGGTGGGGGGTCTGCACTTGTTTGTGTGTTGTGGGGAAGGGGTGGCAGACAACTTTGTGGATTACTGGAGCTCAGGAAGGTGAGAAGGGTTCAAAGGTGAGAGTTTTGCCCTCCCTCGGTGACATCTCTTTAGGTTAATAAATCCACCTCCAGTGGTCTGTCCCACTCCCCATGGTGAGGGAGGCAGAGGTGTGACTCAGAAGTTTCCTTCACGGACTGTCCTTTTCCCAGGCACCATCGTCCCCAGATCACACTGGTCACCAGCTTCCAGGGCCTCGGGCACCACCTCTCACCTGGCAAATCCAGTGGAGCTTCTTGGGTGTCCACAACTTGGGTGCCCTGTGGGATGCCTAGAGGGCCTGGCCGCAGCGGGCAGAGCAGAAAGAGCCTGAGCATGCATGCTGGGAGCACAGCACCGACCTGCACACCTCTGGTGCCCCACCTGTGAGACAGGGGGACAACTTGCACTGTACAAAGCACGGTAGGGACTGGAAGCAGGGGGACCCTTCGGGACCGTTGCATTTCAAAGGGCATCTGGGGGATGCACAGGACAGCCACAGTCCTCCAAGCCCTGAGAGGCTCCAGGCTCAGCCCGACTCCCCAGGTAATAGGGAGCGGGCAGGCAGGCGGGCTGGAGAACGGGGCCATATGCCTCTGATGTTCTCTGAGTGGGCGGGCTGGCAGCTACCCAGTCCCTGGGGGCCCCACTGCCCTCCCTGCCCCGGGGGGAACCTCAGAGGTCAGCACCCTCTCAGACAGCCTCCCCACCCCACCCCCCTGCATCTCCTTCTTCCCCATCTCTCTGGCCCCAACCTGCTGCTCCCTGTTGGCTGCCTTCCTGGGGGGCCAGAGGGCAGAGAGGGGGAGCCAGAGAATGACAAAGTAGAAGGCACTGCGCCTAGTCCAGCCCACCCCTGCCCCCTGTAGAGAGGCTCCTCCTTTTAAGGCTGCTTTGGGGAATTTCCACCCCCCAAAGCCAGAGCCAGAGACCCCCGGTACCTGCAGCTCGCCCTTGGGGCAAGGAGATGGGGGGGTCAAACCTGAGGGCTGAGAGCTGACCCGGAGAGGGGAGGAAGGGTCCTTCCTCCTGCTGCTGCCGGGTGGGGTCCCCACCCTACCACCACCCCCCAGCCAGGGTCTGTTGGGGTCAGCGCGGGGACCAACCAGCCTCCTATGTCTACCCGGCGGCGCCCGCAGCTCCATCCTCTGAGCTCCGCGAGCCTGGCAGCCCGAGGGCAAGAGTGCGGTGCTGCGCGAAGCCCCGGGTGGACACCTCACACCTCGGCTCTCCCAATTACTCCCTCCTCCCCTCCTCCGCCCCCTCCCCTCCGCTTTCTCCTCCTCTCCTCCCTCTCCTCCTCCCTGGAAGACCTGTGGCTTCTGGGACTCTGCCCCCGGGGACTGCCCACATCTGCTCCTGAGTTTGGGGGCAGGGGGGCAGCCGCCCCGAGAAATCTCTCCAGCGATGGGAGCCGCCCGCTTGCTGTCCAACCTCACTCTGTAAGTGTGCTGCGTCGTCGCCTCCGCCGACTGGAGTTCTCTTGCCATTCCCAGCCTGGCGCGGCCGGGCCGGGGGGGGGGGGGCAGGGGGGGGCAGCGCCCACAGCGGGCTCGCTTTGGTCTCCACACAGGTGCTTGCAGCTACTGATTCTCTGCTGTCGAACTCAGGTAGGCAGGCGGCCCTCGCTCACCCTTCCCTGCTCTTCCCGGGGGGCGGGCGGGGTGGAGAAACCCCATCTCCCCTGTCCCCTCATGAGACTCGGAAATGCCGAGGGTCAGCCCACGCCGCGGAGGGGACAGTGGGGCCCACGGAGGTCGGGAAAGGTCTGGCTGATATGGGGTGATGGGGCAAGTTTTTCTCTGGGAGTCTCCGGCTACCCCAGCCCTCTGCTGAGCAAGTCTGGTGGGATGGAAGAGGGTGGCAGGGAGGCTCAGGTGGCCTGGACCTGAATGACCAGGTGTGATGTGAAGCCACTTTAGGACGCTGCCCAGCACCCCACTGGCACCAACAAGGATGGCTAGGGAGCGGGGTGAGTGGAGCGGGCACACTGGATACCCAGGCAGGGTGGGCTGACCCCTACCTACTGAGCGGAGAGGTCAAGCCCAGAGGGGGCTGTCTGGGACCCGATTCAGGATTCATTTCTCCACACACACACCCCCACCGCACTCCAGCCCCCTCCTTACCGCCCCCCACGCCTCAGCCCTCTGTTCGAGGCTCGGTGCCTTTTTGTGCTGCTCCGTGAAAGTGCAGCTGTTAAGATGCACTGGTCCAGAACCATGCCGCCGGGCGCCATCGCTTGGCTTTCCCAGGCCAGAGGCCCACTGCTCTTCATAGCCAGTGGGGACTTTTTTTGAAGGTAAATGCCTTTTCTCTGGGAGAGGGAAGGGGGCTGCCTTTGAAGCAGTGGGGGGGTGGGAGAGAGACAACTCCCCCCCTGTTCCTCCCCCCTTTGCTGGAGCCCCGTTCCAGGCCTTTTGCTTCGCACATCCAGGGGGAGCAAGAAGAAAGCCCCCAGCCTGGCCCGCAGGGGGAGGGGGGGCGGGGGTGGGCCCAACCTGTTCTGGAAGGGGAATTAGCACAATGGTGCGGCGGCCCGGCGTTTATGGCCCAGCTGAGGCCCCATTCAGGACTCAGGGAAGGTGGCAAAGCTGTCCTTTCCCCTTGAAGTGCCCCCTCACCCCCCTCCAAGGGGGGGGGCCAGCAGGCCGGACCACAGCCATGCTTGAGGGAATGTCTGACAAGCAGCTGTCTGCGGCAGTGGAAGGGGAGGTCCCCCCCAGCGGGAACATGAAAGGGACTGGCCAGGTCCCGCGGGGAGAGCGACTTGGGGGCTGTGGGCTATGGGGGGGCGTGGGGCTGCTTTTGTGCAGGGCTTGAAGGGGGACAAGGAGAGGAGGGGGCTTTTGGGGGCCCTCCCGACCTGGACCAGACAGCCAGAGGAGGCTGCCCGCCAAGAGGGGCGGAGGGCCTGAACCTGGGCCAGGAGGCTGGGGTGGAGGGAATAAGTAAGACCCCACCAAGGGTCCTGGGGAACCATTGGCCCCACCCCCCTGGCAGGGAGGCCTGTGAGGGGCAGGCTGGACAGATTTCCTTATTCCAGATGCACCCGAGAGTTTTTTCCAAGGTGGGGTGTGGGCCGGGTCCGGCTGCCTGACACCCCACAGTGTCCCCAGCAGTACTCCTGGTCCAGCAGGGCAACTGGACTTGGGGAGGAACAAAGAACAGCAAGGAAGGGTGAACCCTGACCAGGTCAGGTGTCCAGCCTGGAGAATTGCCCGTGCCTCAGACAGAGCTAGATGGTCCCCGGTGCTCTCCTCCAGGGAAAAGGCCCCTAACAAAAGCTGAGGGATGGGGATGTAGCCACTTCCCCATCCAGGGATGGGTCAGGGATAAAGGTGGAATTAGGGAAGGGGGGGTTGGAAATAGGGGCTTGAGGATAGGCCACCCCTGGACAGCCAGCACCGGGGGAGAGAGACACGCACAAAAACAAGGTGCATTTTATGTGCCACACACAGGCCACCACTCTGCCAGGAAGAAGTTATCCTGATTTGCACCTGAGGAGGGCAAGGGCAGGCCACTAGTCGTCAGCTGGGGAAAGAGAGGCCCAGCTGGGAGAAAGGACTTGTCCCAGCTTCGCACTGAGTGGGTGGAAATGGCTGGGTTCCTCTCCTGAGAAGCAGCGGGGCTGTAACACGCCCAGTGGGCCAAGCCTGCTTTCGTATAGGACGAGCAGCAGCCGGGAGGTGCCCTGATAGCTGTTGACAGTTTCCTCCAGGAAGGAGGCTGGGGCCTTTACAGGATCAGGTCCTGAGCACCCAGGGGAGAACGATCTCAGGGCACAGAGAAACGCTCACCAGGGACCTGCAGCAACCTACAAAGAGACCCCCACACTGCTCTCCCAAGCTGCCCGGCACCCACCCCATCTCAAAGTTCTCCATAGATGCAGTGCTCTGTGCATTCCTGTGTGCACCTGCTGGCTGGGCTGGGGTCCTTCAAAACCAGTGGGGAGGGGCGAGGAGAAAGCTGCATGTCTTGGGTCAGGTCCCCAAGACCGTAGAGGCCCAGGAAGGAGACAAGCACTGACCTGAGAGCCAGAGACCAGGGTTCAGGCTCAAGTTAGTAGTGTGGCCTGGTAGCCCACCTCCCAAGAGGCTATGTGGACAGGACACCATCACCTCCCAGCCCCCAGAGTCCTGATTTGGGGCCTGAACGGCCCTCGCCCCAGGCTGGACAGCACCCAGGCTGGGCTCCAGACCACGGGGGTCCCAGCTGACCCTGGCGGTGGCAAGGAAGGCTCAGAACTGCCTCCGGGCCGGCGGGGCCAGCGCACCTGCTCCACAACCTGCGCCCGCCACACTGACAGGGCAGATGGCTCCTCCTAACCCTTCTCCCCTGGCTGGCCTGGTGGTCGTGTCACCCAAAGCAAATTGACACTATTTTTCCCTTGGTAACCGCAAAGGGGGAGAATCACCCGTCTCCTAATTTTAACCAGTACGTGAGGGACCAGGGCGTCATGACTGACCAGCTGAGCCGGCGGCAGATCCGCGAGTACCAGCTCTACAGCCGGACCAGCGGCAAGCACGTGCAGGTCACCGGGCGGCGCATCTCTGCCACGGCGGAGGACGGCAACAAGTTCGGTGAGCCCCACGGTGCCCCCCACCCCCAGCACGGATCAGCTGAGCCTTCCCAGGGAGAAGAGGGCAGTTGGGGTGGGTGGGTGGGGGGGCGCCTCACTCTCCCTCCCTTGGCTAGCTAGAGGTCAGGCTGAGGTCCCCTGCCACAACCCCAGAGCTGGCAACCCCCGATGGATGGACAGAGATCTTTCTCATGCATCCTTCCCCCCGCCCCCACCCTCCTACCCCCGACGCCCATCACAGCCAAGCTCATCGTGGAGACGGACACATTCGGCAGCCGGGTGCGCATCAAGGGCGCAGAGAGCGAGAAGTACATCTGTATGAACAAGAGGGGCAAGCTCATCGGGAAGGTAAGGTCTGCAGCCAGGCATGGTGGGGAACGAATGCACTTTACTGGGCTGGGAGGCGACCCCCGGCCTGCTTCAAGGCCCATAGGTCCCGTCAGGACTCTGAGCAAGGCTACACTGCTTATTCTACTGGCACCTCAGTGAGGCCCAGTGGGCCCGGCAGCTTCCTGTGTGATTGTCCAGAAGGGTCCTTGCCTCTGCTTCATGGGGTAGTAGTTCCCCAGCATCCCTCAGGGCACGCTGTAACCACTGGGTGATGTCACAGCCCTGCGTTCACAGGTAAGGGCTGATCAGGGTTGAGAGCTGAGGTGCCTACGTGAAAGCAAGAAGCTCCCCCAAGTCAGTGCAGTCCCCAGGACCCCTCCAGCACAGGAGCCACCTCCTGCATGGGGGACCTCCCCCCGCATTGCTGTAAAGGTGAATTCTGTCTCCCATCCATCTGGCTCCCCGTTCTGGCCTCTGGCCGTTGCTCAGCCAGTAACAAAAATGACGCCCCCTTCCCCCAAGCATCAGGCTTTGTAAAATTGTGCAGTGCCCCCCACCCCTATCTGTAAAAATCACATGGTTGCTTTCTCTTGATACCTGGCCGGTGGTCCCCTTCTCCTCATCAAGAACTATGGCCTCCTGTCCCTCCACCCAGCCAGGTCACACAGAGGAAGCCAGAGCTCTCATGCTGTGCTAAGAAAGGGCTGGGCTGTGTGCGAGGTGCGAAGGGTTAGAGGTGCACAGACGGGCAAGAAGGCTGCATTTGCGTCTAGCTCTGATGCTCAGCACAGCAACGGGTTCCTTTCTCCCTCCACTTGGGTCTCTCTGGGGCCGGCTGGCAGCAGCTAGCTTGCGCCCACACACTGGATGACCACCGGGCCAGGTTGTAGCACAAACGCTCCCCCTCTCCTTCTCCCGCAGCCCAGCGGGAAGAGCAAGGACTGCGTGTTCACGGAGATCGTGCTGGAGAACAACTACACGGCCTTCCAGAACGCCAGGCACGAGGGCTGGTTCATGGCCTTCACGCGGCAGGGCCGGCCCCGCCAGGCCTCCCGCAGCCGCCAGAACCAGCGAGAGGCGCACTTCATCAAGCGCCTCTACCAGGGCCAGCTGCCCTTCCCCAACCACGCCGACAGGCAGAAGCAGTTTGAGTTTGTGGGCTCGGCCCCCACTCGCCGGACCAAGCGCACGCGGCGGCCCCAGCCCGTCACGTAGTCGCGGAGGCAGGGGGCGGCTGCCCCTCACCAGTCTCCCCACCCCCTTCCCTTCCTAATCCAAAGACTGGGCTGGGGCGGAGGTTGGGGAGCCAGAGCCCCCAACCGCACCTCCAGGACCAGGAAGCGTCAGCGCCTCCGCTGGAGAGAGGCGGGACTGTGCCAAAGGGTCTGCTTGGTGCCAGAGGGCAGCGAGCCCGCGACCTCCCTTCCAGGGGGTGAGCAGACCCCCGAGAGAGGAACTGTCATGTTTGCCTGCCCGCCCCCCGCCGGCCTCCCTGCCCTGGCCCGGACAGGCAACAGGTGGCACACCAGCCCATTCAAGGCCTGCCAGCCCCCCAGACACTGTCTGGAGGCGACTCTCCAATTCTAGCCCTCATGCCCCCAAATTAGTCTGCCCCCAGCCCCCAAATTCCTCCCGGCCCAACGGTCGGAAGGGACTTTTGTTTGGGGTGGGCGGTGGGGGTTGACCATTCTTCACAATCCACTGCCCAGGCCTGCACCCCCACCTCGTCTCCCAGCCCCAGAATAAAATCATTTTCCTGAAATCAGGCTATCTAAAGGGGGGAGGGGGCTCCCACTCTCCTTGGGGGAGCCCAACCACACAACGGCAACCTGTAACAAGCTTGCTTCTCCGGGGGACGGGGAGCGGCGCCCCGGGGCCAGCGCTGGGTGCTCCGCGCGCGCGCCAGGGGCGTGGGGCGGGGCGCGGGCAGGTGGAGGGGCCGCGCGAGGGCCGCCGTGCCCGCAGAGGGGCCGGGGACCGAGGCGATGGGGCGGCAGGGAGGCCGGCGGCCAGGGCGCGGCCGGGCCCCGGGGACCTGCAGGCGCGCCCCTCCCTCGGCGCGGGCTCCGGTTTCCTGGGCTTTCGCCGCGAGTCCCGTGCGACCTGCGCGCCGGGGACACCGAAGCCTCGCAGCAGCGGCCCGAGCCCCGGGCCGGGCGGGGTGGGGTGGGGTGGGCGCGCGGCCGGCCGGGGCCCCCGCAGGCCGGAGACGCGGACCGAGGGCTGCGGACACCGGCGGGCCGCCCCCGGGCTCCGATCGCGGCGGGACTGGGCGGCCGCGGCGAGGGAGGCCTGGAGCGGAGGACGCCAGTAGCCGCCTCCCGGGAGCCCGATTGCTTTTTTCCGGTGAGGAGGGCCGGGGCCTGGCGGAAGGGGGAGTGGGGGCGCGAGAATGCGTCCTCTTGTTCCCGAAGGGCCCTGCTGGGACCCGGAGAGCAGCCACACCTGAGGGGAAATCTCAATTAGAGATTAGGGCCCGTCGTGGCCCAGGGTGAGGGGCAGAAAGAAAAAAAGGGGGGGGGCCGCCCCTGCTCCCCACCCAGAGCTTCTCTGGGTGGCCTTTCCCATAAGCAAGTGTGCATTTATGGAATGGAACCCAGAGGTCGCGAACACTGCCTCTTTCTTTCTCTACACTCACTTTTAATCTTGCCGACTGGGGGGGCCTCACCCCACCCACCCCCAAGTCTGCTCTTTGGGAGAGAGAGCCCAGGGGACCCTGAGCCTCAGTTTCCTCCCCTCCCTCAACTGTGTGAGCAAATACCAGGAGAGGGTTTATGGAGAGTGTAGAAAACACAAGACTTCATCTCCTCTCTCCACTTCTTCCAAGAATGGCCTAAAGATGAAGGGGAGGTGGGGTGGAACAGAGGGTCTGGCTTAGTCCAAGGGGGGAAGGCGGCCGGAGGAGCAGCTTGGCCAGTGTTCCAGTGGAAGGGGGCTCAGGGGTCACTCACCTCTCGGTAGGTGAGAACTGGAATAGTCGGACACCCCCCAAGCCTGGGCAATTTGGAAGGTGGGGACAGCAGCCAAAAGGGAGGTCCCCCTCCCCCAGGACAGACTCTCCCGCCCTCTAGCTTGTCATAATTGCTTTCCACCAGCTAGCTTTTCTCCTCTCCCCCCATCACAAAGAGCCTTAATCCCACTGAAGACTGCGGGATGTGTTGGGGGTAGTTTTCTGGGGGGTGTATCTGGAGGGTGGTCTGAAGCCACAGCTGATCACTGGCGAATTCAATGGAACTTTAAAAGCAGGGGCAACACCCAGCAATTACTTGAGGACAAAGGGTTGGGGCCCCCCAGGTGTGCAGGACTGGACTTGGGGTGGAGAAGGCCGGGAAGGAGGTGTGTTGGGGAGGGGGAGTTCTTACAATCCCTCTGACTTCCGCAGGAATTTGAGACATTCTTTAAAACTCTAGACTCCCGCCCGCCCCCACCCCTCCCTCCGCCGTCGGGTTAGAGAGCTTCAAAGGTGGACCGGGCCTTTGTCCGGGCTCTGCTTTCTTCCCTGCCTCTCCCCCTGACCTCCCCAGCACAGACCAGCCCCTGGGGGCCGGCTCCAGAAAGCCTTCACTGTGTCCTTTCTTGTTTTTTGAGGTGAGACCTGGCAGGGAGGGACAGGACGGGGAAGGGCCAGGGAGGGGGGCAGCTCCCGAGGTCTGTGCCATCTCACCCCAGCCTGAGCCCTGAGCCAGGTTGGGGGGTGGCTCCCCATCTGCGCCCTCTTCCTCACCATACCTTCCAGGCCCAGAGCTCTTGGTCTGGGGTGTTCTGCATACTCAAAGAAAGTTTCTTGGCCTCATTCACTCTGTCCTGATGGGAAGAAACAGATCTCTTAACCCTGGACTGGCAGAGAGAGGGGATACGTGGTGTGTGATTTCCGGGGGAGGGAGGCGGCTTCCCCAGGTACCTCTGAGAGCACCACTGCCCCCTTACCTGCTCCGCCCACTCGGACAGCATCCTTGGTGGCCTGTGTACCAGAAGGCATCATCTAAGTGAGTGAGGATGGGGGTGGAGAAGACCCCCAGGAAGCTGATGGAGAGATGGACTCCCACAGAGAGCGTGCTCCCAGGTAGACAGAGGAGGCAGAAGCACGCCTCAGTGCTGTGTGCATAGGATGACGGAGAACTCGGGCCAAGAATAGCCTCCGTATTGATCTCTCCCTGCTCCACCCTGTGCTCCAAATGGCCCTAGGAGCCCAAGGGGAGTTGAAGCAGGAAGTCGGAAGGGGAAATCCACTCACTTTTCAGTCAACGAAATCAGGCTTTATTTATCTCACTCTATGTAGCAGCCAGTGACCTCCAGTCACCATGCCAAGAGTCCCTGGTCCTCAGTCTCACAGCACATGATCCTGAAGAACACCCCTTCTTGAAAGGCCTGTGGCCGTCCTCAGAAAGCAGGAGACCACTCTCTCCTTGCCCTCTCACCTCTTCACTGGCCCCCTTCAATGAGTACACCCCTTCTCCGACCTGCTCCTGAAGGCGTTTGCCACGCCCTCCCCTCCTTGTTCTCTTTGCTGTCTCTCTGGGAGCAATCTCGACATCTGTCACCTCCTTGCACGTGACTGCTTTCTCTCCCAAACTGAAATGCTGCACCACTTCCAGAACCTCTTTGTGACCAGCCTGAGTCACTGCAGTAGCTGCATACCTCCCGGTGCCCCCAGACTCGGGCACACTGCACATTTCCCTCAGCTTGCCCTCGGATGAGCCGCAGCCCCACCCTGCTATCTCTGACAAACACCTTGGTGTGGTTTCCCGGAGACTCTGCAGTCCTACCCAGTCCCCCTCCAAGCCCTGTCCCCACACAAACTCTTTGAAGGCTGGCAAAACTGCCCCCCTTGCCACTCAACAAGCACACTGCTCCCTTCTCTGTTCAGGAAGTTCCTGGTGCCTCGTCTCGGAGGCTGGCCTGTTCATCTTGAGGTTACTAGGTTCAAACCACTGAGAAAGACGGGACTTTCTATTTCTATAAAGAGTTATTGTCCTGGAAACTCAGAGGAGCAGTTCTAGCTTGTCCTACAGCCCCAGTTCTCAACCTGGGGGTCGTGACCCCTGTGGGTGTCGAACGACCTTTTCACAGGGGTCTCCTGATTCATAACAGTAGCAAAACTGCAGTTATGAAGGAGCAGGGGGCTGAGCCCAGGTGACACAGTGGTTGTGTGCGGGACTGCGGCCCACAGGGTTGACAGTTCAAATGCAGCAGCTCTCCAGGAGCAAGGCTGGCCTTCCTATTACCACCAGGGCAATGATACAAAGAAAAAAATATTATTAAAAAATAAAGTCCAGGGCTGAGCCCCGGTGACGTACGTGGTTGAGTGGGGAACTGCAGCCCGCGGATTTGGCGGTTCAAATCCAGCGGCGGCTGGGTTGCGCCCACGACCACCAGAGGCAGTGATGCCCACAAAAAAACATCACAACAACAACAAAAAGAATAAAGTCCAATAAAAGAGATGCAGTAAAAATAATAGAAAAGAAAAAGAGTAGCCGTGAAAATAAGTTTAGAGTTGGGGGAGGGGGTTTCCCACACCATGAGGAACAGTATGAAAGAGTGGTGGCATTAGGAAGGTTGAGGACCTGGCTGTGCGTCCGGGTTCATCTTTGAGCATGCCCATCCAATGCATTTCTCCATGCTCGCTGCTCCGGGGAGTCAGCCCCGTCTCCCAGGGGTGAGGGCAGTCTCTCCCCATTCCGCTGGTCCCAGACTGCCCTGCACTTGTCCTAGCTCAGGCACTCAGCACAGTGACCTCAAGCTGCAGGGGCCTATGTTTACACCGTAGTCCTGCGAAACAGACCTCCACCGAAGAAATAGTCACGGTACCCCCCACAACAGCAGAGTCGAAATTCATTTTGTTTTTAACATCCTTTTTGTTGTTTTTTTTTGGGGGGGGGCATCACTGCCCTCTGGTGGTGGGAGTAGGAGGCCCAGCCCCGCTGCTGGATTTGAACCTCCAACCCAGTGGACCACAGTCCCGCACACAACCACTACGCCACCAGGGTTCAGCCCCTAACTTCCTTAATAAAACAAGTGAAGCGGCAGGTAAGCATCATGGACCAAGCCCCCCAAGCCCTCAGGTGGAGCCAGGGAGAGAAGCCAGAATCCTACCTCCACCCGCCATCCTTAGTGTCAGCAAACATCAGGGGCCATAGCCATGAACTTTTGCCCACCCCCCAGGGGGGCAGTGCTATGAAGCTAATCCAGGTACATACAAAGGGGTACCCAAATAAAACCGGAATTTTTTTCAAAGTTATGTATTTAAATTTCAAAAAATCTTTTTAAACAACCTTACCACCTTCAGAGTACTCTCCATTCCACTGGATACGTGTGTCACGTGTGTGACTTTAAAAGTGAGTGGGAGAGAAGATAGGAGGGCTGGGCTGAGGGGGCAGAGGACTGGCAGGGACTGACATCTAGTCCTGGGACATGCCTAGGTCTTCCCGAAGGAAAGGAGAGGAGGCATGTCCAGGTGGTCTTGTGGCAGCAGTTCTAGCGGCTGAGGTAGGTAGGACAGGGGCTGTGACCCCAGGAGACACTGAGAGGCAGGAGCAAGAAGCTGCCAAATCTCCAGTAAGAAATCTCAGTCTTTCTCCTTCGATGCCCAAGTGCCATAGGCCAGTCTCTCCAGTGGTTAATATTTAGACAGCGAAGGGGGAGTTCCCTGGTACTCGGGGCAGGGTGGTGGGCACTGAAGTGAGACCAGGACACGGTCTGGGAGGCCTATTGCACAGTCCTAGGGGGTGGGCAGCAGCAGCAGGGCCAGAGTCCAGCGGGACGCCTGGAATGAATGACCTTGCTGGGGAAAGAGTGTCTCCAGGCCCGAGATCACCTGCCCTCCCGAGAGGGGCTGCAGCCCCCACCCCTCGTGTGGGACTCAGGTGTCAGCCCCAGGACCTCCAGAGACTCCGGAGCCTAAAGGTAGGCTAGTTACAAACTACAGCGCTCCGGGCTGTGTTTCCTGTTGTGATGGATGCGACTCCTCTTTCCCCTTAGCCTGAACGGGGAGGGCAAGGCCAGCCAGTTGAAGGAGGAGGAGAAGAGGGGGAGAGGGAGGGAGGAGGAAGGGGGAGGACTAAAGATTGAGCCTGTCTCTCCTGCAGGACAAGGTCAGAGAGCAGAGATGAGCTGGAGGTGGGAGCGTAGCATGGGAGAGAAGGGACTGCGCGCACGCGCGCGCGCGCGCACACACACACCATCCCATCTCATCCATCCCCCACGGAGAGGGAACGAATGACCTTGGCACCTACCCCTCCTCAGGTCGCCAGAGGGCGCCCACACTCTGCAGTTCCGCGGATTCCAGGTGTCTCCAAGGCTTGGGAGGGAGAGTCCTCCAGGGCTGGGGCTGGGGCTGGGGCGTGGGAGGCCTTGGGAACGGGGCCTTGTGGGACTGGAAGAAGGCTCCCGCTTGACTCTCGCTAGCTCGGGCAGAGGGGAGAGGGCCGGCGCCTGCAGGAGCAGAGTGGACTGTGCTAGCGGACCTCAGGTGAGGTGCACACTCCTAGGTCCACAGCCAGACAAGGTCCACTTTGTCCCCAGTTCCCCACCTCTCCCTGCTGGTTCTATTGCGGCCCCCCCCCCCTCAATTCTACCCCGCACTTTGGGGAATGGAGGCGCTGCCCCAGTACCCCCTCCCCCTCCAAAGCCAGACTGCTTGTCTGGCCTTGAGTTAAGGTTCTCCTGAGGCTACGCCAGCAGCCAATCCCGGAGCTCCAAGGAGGGGCAGCGGGGGAGGGGACGCTTGGTGGGGGCTCCACGCAGCTCCAGCTCCCGCTGCTTTCCCCGAAGCCCCCCGCCCCAGCACGAGGAAGCTAAACCCGGGCCCGGCCATCCACTGAGGCAGAGGCAGTGGGAAGGAGCCAGGGTTTCCTCTCCTCCCCCACCCTGCCGCCGCCGCCGCGGAGCCAGGCCTGGTCTGCCGCAGGTTGTCGTGGCAACGGGAGGCGGAGAGGTGATGCGCGGAGGGATGGAGGTGTATGTCACCGGAGAAGCAGCCGCTGTGCTCCTGCCCCAGCCCTAGGTCCTGGAAGGTACCGATGCAGAACCCTCCCTTCCCCCTCCTACCCCCCGCCTGGCCCCTTCCCCTCGGCCCCCCCCACTCCATCCTTCATGCTTATTTCCTTCAGGAAGATATTCCCCTTCTCCATTCGTGTCTCACTGCCCACCTCAATCCGCAGCCCTGTCCACAGCTGGCCTTCCATCCCACCTCTGGGAAGCCCGGTCTCCTGGGGAGACCTCTGGGGGCAGTGGGTGAGAAGCAGGAGAGGACCCAGGTTTGCCAGCCAAACAATCAGCTGGTCTCAAGGAGGGTTGGACGGGGGCGGAGAGGATTGGCTCAGGGCCGGCATGGAGTCCGGGCCGTACTGGCACCGAGCTGAGGACAGTTAGGGTGGGGTGGCAGGGCCAGGAAGCAGAGAGGCTGGGCTAAGGCCAGGCCCGGTGATCCAGAAACATCAAGAAGGGTGGTGGTGGTGGAGGGGGCTAGTTAGCTCCTCCTTTGAGACTAGTGCCCCCTGCCCCCACCACATCAAACATGTACCCCTCCCACACCACTCCCCTGGCCCTTTCTTCTGTGGTTAGATGGATCCAGGCCTGACATTTCTTCTCGCACCCCCAGCTCCTTCTGTACTTTTCCACAGCACCCTGCTCCTGCCTCTCCCACCCACAGCAGCTATCAGCTCTGCCCCCCACCCCACCCTCCTTCAACTACCTGCCTGCCCATCTTTCTCCTGGTGCCCACCGTCTGGATTACATCCTTCTCCATCTTCCCTCCTCTTCCTCCCTTCTTGTGTGTGCCCCACCCTCCGCCACCCCCCAGACAGAAATCTTGGGGCACATTCTCACCTGCCCCCTCCACTGTGACCCCACTGTGATTTTCCATTTGGACACCCAGAGTCCCCTCCCCAGATTCTCGATTTCCCGAACAACAGCTGATACCATCAGCTGACCGGGGCGGCTGGGAGCAGTGGTTACCAGGGCAACAGCAAGGCCTGCCTAGGTAGGCAAGTCTGCCTGTAGAGGTGGAGAGACTGCCAGGGTCAGAGCCAGGGGTCAGCTGTCTGGGTGCACTTCTCTCTGTGTGGGGATATGGAGGGGCACAAGTGTATCTGACTCTGCTCTGAGCCCCACTGGATCCATGGATGGACTCTGGGCGTGGGCTGGGGGCGGGGGGCAGGGCGCGGCAGGGTGACGTTTCCAGGCACGGGGAAGACACGTCTCTGTACTTTCCGAGGTGGACCCTGGGGATCACCAGGCAAGATGTCCCCGTTCCATGATGCTGCCCTGGCGACCATAGGGTCCTGTCTGGCTCCCACTGCTGTGCCTCCCGCTGGGAGGCTGTTCCCCATCCTCCATTTGTTTCTGTCCAGGAGAGGGTTAACCCTCCACTGGCCAGCTCCCGGTGCCTGCTGCCACCTGGAGAGGAGCTGGGAGTCCAGAGGCCTCCCTGGGTTGCCCGCTGGCCGTTCCGGTGGTGGGGCCAGCCTCCGAGGATGGGGTGGAGGATACAGGTGCTTGGAGAAGCCCACCATTGTTATCCTCAGTGGTCCACCAAGCCCCTGCCCCACGGCCACTGTCACGCTGATGTGACTCTGCCTGTTTAGAGCTGTGTGCTGCTGTGTGAGCCAGGGCCTGGGCTGAGGGCGGGGTGGGGGCAGATTCTGCTTCGTCATGATGCTGGGTTAATGCCCCTGGTGTGAGAGGGACAGAGCTGGAGCTGCGGCAGAGCCAGCGAGACACACACACACACACACACACACACACACACACACACACACACCACTATCAGCTGGAGGTGGGAGGGCGTGGGGGAGCCAGGGCCCGCCTTACCGACTCCTCAGCCCAGGATCTGAGCACCACTGTGGCCTGTGGAGAAACTGGGTGGGGGTGAGCGGGGTGGGGGCCCAGCGGGGAGATCAGCCTGCTCAGCAGAGACCAGCTCCCCCCCTTGGCCAGCTCCCACCCCACCCACCCCACACCAGCTTTTCCCTGCTGTTTGTGAGCCGGGAGAGCAGGGCTGGGTCCCTGGCAGAGGCGCCTTGTACCTAGGCTCTGGAGGAAGAGCCCTTGGAGCTGAGCGACGCCTCTCCCTACCCTTGCCTTGGACGGAGGCCACCGTGTCTGGGATGAGGTAGGTGGCAGGGTCTCCCTCCTTTGATCCCCTCGGTGGACACTTGGGACCCCAGCACCTGCCTGTGAGTGAGACTTTGGGGGGTGGCCAGATTCCCTGGTTCCATGAGAGATTGAGTCTGGGTGGCTAGAAGCCGGGCCTAAATGGGTTTGTCCTGGTTGATCCAGAGATGGCAAGGAGAGCAAGGACCGGCTGCTCCTTCTCTGGCGACTCTCCCTGCCCCACCCCATTATGCTGGCCAGAGATTACAGTCCAGGTGCTGAGTGGGCAGGGAGCTGACCCCTCCATGCTGAATAATGGGAGAATTAAGCTATTGCATGCCAGGGCACCCCCCCTCCCCCCCTCCCCTCCCCCCCCC
>PVJH01028675.1:0-27045 GCA_004026705.1 Nesogale talazaci
GGGGTCACCCACAGGGTGGTGGGTTCACGCGGCTGGATCGCAAGCCACCCCCTGCACCGCCCTCCTCTGCCCACCCCACGGGGCAGACCAGTGCCCCCCGGCCTGCTTCTCCGGCCCCTCCTCTCTCCTCCCGGTGGGTCTGCGCTGACCCCACCTCAGTGATACAGTCCTCGTGGGTCACCACGGACACCACGTCCTCCAGGGGCAGCAGGGAGGTGCACTTGATCTCCGTGTAGACGTTCTTGCCCTCCGCGCAGGCGGCCAGCAGGTCCACCAGGGAGATGTGGTACATGAGGGGGCTGTGGTCCTCCACGCCATCGCGGGCGGCCTTCATCATGTCCAGCAGGTGGCCCAGAGAGGCCTTGTCGTTGTAGAACACAACCACGTCGTCGCCTGCATTGGTCAGCTGCGGGAGCAGGGGCACGCATCAGACCCCTCAGCCTCCAGGCACCGGCCCCCACATTCACTAGCAAACAGTGGGGTCTGTAACTCCAGCCCGTGTCCTACAGGCAGGAAAAGCCTTCCCCTGTCTAAGATTTGGGGGGCACCCTGGCCCTTGGGGTACTGGACTGATGCCTCAGAACCCCTTCCATTGGAATGCTGGTCCTTGACCCCATCGCCCTACGCCCATCTTTGAGGTAGCCCCGTCCAGACAGCCCTTTCCAATCTCACCTGCCCGGCTCCCCGCCTGCTCCCATGTGCCTACGCTGTGACTTAGGGAGCACGGACATTGCCCCTGTGAGCAACTGTGGCTCACAGCGGTGCCATCATGGCCAGCTGGCATCGCATGCACCGTCTCCGCCTGCCTGCCAGGTCCCAGACCGCCCTGGATGATGCCCAGACTTGGGTCAGCCCCTCCCTCTCATGCCCTTAGTCAGCGCACGTTCACGGCGTGCCCGCTGCTTGCTGGCCTCCGAGACTCCAGGGATGGACGCTGGGGACACCCTGCCCCTTACACTTGGGCCAGTTGCTGACTTTCAGCTGGCTCCCTCGGGCACACGTCCTCCACACCCCGGAGGGGAGACCTTGTGGACTTTAAGCTCCTGATCAAGCAGGGCGGCAGGGGCCTGCCGGGCAGTCCGAAGACCGCAGCGTCCCTGACTGAGCTGTGCTGGTCTCTCTGTGGCCTGCAAGTGGACATCCCCTCTCCACAGGCCCGCAAGGCCCTGCTCTCCTGCGCGGCCCGCTGCCCGGCCCCCTGGGCGCCCTCACCTCCGTCATGATCATGTCCTGGCACTTCTTGACGTACTTGCCCTCGGCCTTGATGACGGTGTGCAGGAAGTCCAGGTACTGCACGTGCCGGCCGTGCGTGGCCAGCAGGTGCACGAAGTGCTGCAGCACTGGCTCGCTGATGTCGGAGCACAGCTGGTAGTTGTTCAGGAAGATGTGCTGCATGGTCTCCGCCTCCAGGAGCTGGGGGACGGCGGGGCATCAGACGGGGGCCCGGCCCACCTGCCCCACCCAGGCGCCCCCCCCCCCAGCCCTGCGCCCTCACCCCCGGCGTGAGGAAGAGGTGCAGGTGCTTGTGCAGCAGGGCCTGGTTGCCGGGGTTCCCTGCGCAGAACTTCTGCAGGAACTGGTGTGTGTAGCGCAGAATCTCCGTCATCTTGGCGTCTCCCTGGACAGGAGGGGGAGAGGGAGCCTGCTGGCCAAGGCTGGGTCTGGGACCACGGAGGCTAGACGTCCCTGAGGTGGTGCTGTGGCCTGGCTAAGATCTGATACAACTGCCACTGCCTCGGAGAAGTCAGGATCAAGGGGACACGCAGGGTGTCAGAAGCAGGTGTGGGACATATCAAGATCAAAGTCAGTCAAGGTGAAGGACTGAGAATCAGGGTCCACGGGGGGTCTGGGGACAGGGCAGGGAGAAGAACGGAGAAAATCCAGGCTAAGAAATCTGAGAGTCGGGGAAGGTCAGGGTCGAGGTCCGGATCAAGAAGGGGCTGGGGCTGGATTAGAGTCAGTGTGGATCAGAGGGATGTGGGGTCTGCATCTCAGATTTCAGGGTGAAGCTGCAGGAAGCGTGGGAGGCAGGAGGTGGGGAGAGGGTCAAGCAAGGGGGTGCGGCAAGGGCAAATCAAGGTCAAGTCCCTCGAGATGGGGGGGGCTTGGGTCAAAGGTTGAAATGACTCTGTGTCGTGCTCAGAGGTGGCGCCCTGCCTCGAGACTGGTCAACGTATCAGGGCAAGGGTTAAGTTAGTCCTAGAGGACAGGTTGTCGGCATGTGGGATCGGGCCAGCACCTTGTCATAGGGGACCTGCAGCAGGTCCAGCAGGACCTTGTGGGCGTCCATGTTCTTCAGAAGCCTCTGCTGCTTCTTGCGCATCTGCTCCCCGACGCCGCACAGCTTGTTCAGCCGCTCCAGGATCTGCAGAGGCAGTGTGTCAACCAGAGCTACGCCCCTCAGCCACGCAGCCACGCCCCTCAGCCACACCTCACAGCCCCCACCAACCCGCAGCCACGCCCCTCAGCCCCCACCAACTCCCCCCCAGCCATGCCCTGCAGTCACGCAACCACGCCCCTCAGCCCCCACCAACCTGCAGCCACACCCCACAGTCCCTCCCCACAGCCCTGCCCCAATGTCCCCACCAACCGTAGCCACGCCCCAGCTCTGGGTGGGGACGGCAACCAGGCCGGGGAAGCGCAGAAAACACCAACCCCAGCCTGGCACGGAAATAAAGCCATGTGGCAGGGGTCGGGGGGTGGGAACTCGCTACATTTCTGCAGCTGTAAAGCCCTCCACTCTGGGCCTCAGTCGGGCTGTTCAGCGTGTAAGGAAAAGCGGGGCAGTGTCCGTTTGGGGGGCCAGAGGCCAACAGAGAGGGAAGTGGGCGAGGCGGGCCAGCGGGAGCCCAGGGGTGAGCAGGGTGCCGCGCCCACCCTCCAGGATCCCTCGCCGACTCACGCCCTTGACGATCTGGTAGTTTTCGCTGCTCTTCTCCCCCGGGGGGTGCAGGAAGCCCTCCTCATCCGTGGGCCGCTAGGGTAAAGTGACCAGACTAAGCGGAACACCATTGACGGGCAACAATAAGTATCGTAATATAATTTTTAAATGCTGCAGGACGCGGGACAAATGTTAAAAAGTGGGACGTCTGGTCACTTTACGCTAGGGGTTAAGGACAGTGTCTGAGGTCAGCTGGGCCCCAGCCTCCCAGGCAGCCCTGAGCCAGCTCCAGCACCCCTGCCCGCTCACCTCCTTCTTGTCTTTGGGGGCGCCCGCCTCGCCCTCCTCGCCCTTGCTGCTGCCCTTCTTGTCCACCCACAGCTCCGACTTCTCCACCATGGTCCGGAGCCGGTCCAGCTCCGACTTGATGACCTTGTAGTTCTCCACATCCTGGGCCGAGATCAGCAGCTGCACCTGAAGGTCAAGCCCGGGGCTGGCCGGTGAGACCGCCTTCCACTGCCACTTTTCTCCGCCGGGGCTCTCCCCTCACCACCACCCGCGCCTCTCTCGCCAAGCCACATCCCACCCGGCATCTCCGGGGGACCGGCCACAGCCACTTCCTCCCCACAGCCACTTCCTCCAGGAAGCGGTCCTCCGCTCCCTGGCCCTGCTGAGGTCCTCATGGGGCCCCTGTGGCACGCTGCAGGGGCCTGCCATGTGCCCACACGCCGGCGGCGGGGCAGGACCAGCATATTGGATCGCGGACTTCCGGCGGAAAGCGGGTTCTGAGGCCTGAAGGCTGGGCTCTGAGCCCGGATCTCACTGCTCTGGCTAGGGATTGGTGGGAAAGGAAGGAGGGTTTCCCGGGCCCGGCTCCCCCATCTGAACGCGGACTCAGAGGATGAGCCCTGCCAACGAGGCACTTGCAAGGACGCTGGGTGATCGTGTAAGTACTGCCGCCCAGGCCTGCCACACGGGCCTACAAAAACTCAAGAACCCTATCAGAGAGAGTGGAGGCCGAAGGGCAGCCACCCCAGAGCACAGGCTGGAGCTGCCCCTGTGGGCTGAGACGTGTCTCTCTCCCAAAGCCAGTGGTTTGGAAGTGCTGACCGTGCAGGGTGGAGCCCAATGCGTCACCGCTACACCGCACACAGTAGGCCTGCGTGATACGCCAGGCCAGTCGGGGTTGCAGTGCCCGGGGATGGGGGCTTCAAAAAGCTCTCTCACCCAGCCCCCCATCATCTTATCTCTCCATCATTGTTTTGAAGCCCCCTTATAGATATTCTGCAGGGTGCCCTCGCCCTGATACGGACAGCCAGTCTCCTTCGGGGCGGGGACACAGCCTGTGACGGGTTGGCCATCTCGTGTAAGAAACTGCTGCAGGCTGAGCCAGGCCCTGGCCCAGGGTAGGAGACGAAGATGGCCACACCTAGGTCCTCGCCCCTCCAGACTTTAGACCACGGGTCCTCAAACTGCGGCCCGCGGGCCACATGCGGTCCACCGAGGACATGCATCCGGCCCGTCGGGTGTGCTTGCTGCCGGCCCTGGATTAGCAGCCGGGGGTGCCCCCATTCTTGCACCTAGACCCTTCTTCACAAGGAGCTTGGTCTGGTTGTTTTTAAACCCACCAAACCTCGGATTCTGACTCTGGGGGCGTGACGGTCCCTTGGCAGTCTTCTCACTCGGGACGGGATGGGTGGGGTCCGCTCAGGCAGCCGTGCACCACCCAGAGAAAACTCCCAGGCTCCCCCTCGGGCTGATCCCAGGGTCCAAAGGAGGGAGGGGGGAGGGGGAGGCGGGCACCTGTTTGAAGGTGTGCATGGCCTCCTGGCGCTGGCTGAAGTGCTTGAAGAGCAGCTGCAGGGCCCCCGAGACCAGCGGTGCGTAGTCGTGCATGGTGAGGTGAATGAGCACGCGCAGGAACATGCGCCCGCCCTCATCATCCACCTCCAGCATGCTGCTCGTCTTCCTGTGGGGGGTGGGGGTGGGGGTGGGGGAGCCTGAGAGGGTCTCGCATGCATCCCCGGCCTCCAGAACCTCATCACTTCCACGTTCTCTCTGACCAAACGACCAGGGCCGGGCTGAGCCCCGGTGGCGTAGTGGTTGTGCGCGGGACTGCGGCCCACTGGGACGGAGGTTCAATTCCAGCAGTGGGGCTGGGCCTCCTACTCCCACCACCGGAGAGCAGTGATGCCCCCCCCCCCAAAAAAAAAAAAAAAACAAAAACAAACGACCAGGGCCATTGCCAAGCCCAGGGGACGGAGGGGCAGGGCCAGGAGCGTGAGTCCAGCGGAGGGGCGGGCACCCGTGCAGAGTCTGAGGACCCTGGGTGATGGTGCGAAGGTGAGCGGTGGGCGGGCACGGGGCCCCGGGCTGTGTGTGTCTTTAAATCGCACATGAGGTCAGACAGGCCCAGGGGACACTTCCTCACCAGCCCGTGAGAAGCCCCTGTCTGGAGTCCCTACAGCTGCTGGGAACCCCCAGGGCTCCCCGCTCCCCCCAAATTGAGCAGCTGGTGCAGCAGCTCCGCCCACGGAGGGGGGGGAGGTGCTCACAGACCCCCGGGGACTCCAGGAGAAAAGTCACGCCTTGACTGTCCCTGCCTTCCAGAAGGAAGGTGAGGAGAGGCAGGTGGCCGGGCCTGGGCCTGTAAGCGCGGGAGGCCACAGTCGCGCTTTCCTTCCTCGTGCCGGGGACCCGCTGTGCTAATGAGACTCGCGACCGCTGCAGAGGACGCGCTAACAGCTCGTAGAAGAACGTGCACAAGCTGTCACTTCAGATTTGTTTGCGGCATCTCTGTGGTTTGATGTCTCTATTTCACTGGTTCCTGCGGCGGCGCGGGCTCTGTGGGCTCTGTGCACTGAGAACACGGTGCTTGGGGGGCGTGGGGGTCAAGGCGGTGCCACCGACACGGTTACGGAGTGGCCCAGGAGCAGAACATGCCAACCCTCACAATTCCTCCCTGCCGTCAACCCCAGGGAGGTTCCTCTGACCCCTGGGCAGAGGCGGCCAGGTCAGTGAGAGCCCAGAGTCCCAGCCTCAGAGACTGGCTAGGTCATGGGGGGGCGGGGCAGCAGTGCTAGAAGACGGCAGGGCCACTGCCCCAAGGGGCAGGGTGTCTCTCTAGCTTATGGGGCTCCCACACCCCCTCCACCCCAACCCTGGCCTCACCCCACTCCGAACATGGCTTCCGCCTGCTCCCCAATGCGATCCAGGTTCATGTTGGCGGCTGTGGGACGAGAGGGGACAGATGGGACGGGCACGGGTGTGCCGGAACAGGGAAACGCCCCCGCAGCCCCTTCCATCCCCCTCTGCCTCCCCTTCCTGCCTAGAAAGGACCAGGGCAGGGAGGGGACAGCGCAGCTGCCCTGCAGGCAGTGTGAGTGAGCAGAGACCCCCCTCCCCTGGGGTCCAAGAGGCCAAGCTCCTTCCGGTCTGGTTCTGTTCAACTAGCTGCAACGCCTTCAGCAAGCTCCTGGCCTTCTGTGGGGCTCAGCTTCCCCAGGTAGGACATTAAGAAAATGGCCCCATTCTACCCTCCCCTGCTCACGGCGGTGGAGAGGATGGGACTCCGTGGTGAAGAGGGAGCCGGCCCGAGGGCAAAGCAAGTCCTCGGGCTCCACCCACTGCTGAGCCCCCCACCCCAGGCGGGTCTCAGAGCCTCCTGAGCAAGAAGGGGGTCGGGGCTCACTGGTGGAGTCGAAGGCGGGGGCCGTGCCGTCAGCCCCGCTGTCCTGCATGGGGAACACCTCGACGAACTCCTTCTTGAAGACGGACAGCAAGTAGGAGATGCGGTAGTCCAGGCGGACATTCAGGATGAACTGCAGGGTGTGCAGAAGGGGCCGACCGACCGGGTCAGGCCTGGCCACTCGATGGGGGAGGCCTCAGCACCAGTGTCCAGGATGCGTGGGGACGCGCCACCAGACAAAGGAGGTTGACTCCTGCAGACCACGCTGACCCTCCTAACCAGGGTGAATTCTGATGGCACTGGGCACCGAGGCCAGAGGCCCACAGGTACCCGCTTCCTTGTTCTGCCAGTCACAGACCCGAGCAGCCCCGGGGCTGGGGGGTCGAGGACGCTGAGTCTTGCAGGAGAGGAGCCACCTCCCAGGCTGGCAGCTGGGGGACAGGGAGATCATGTGCCCTGTTTCTAGCAAGTTCCCTGGGGAGGCTGATGCTGCTGGTCTAGGGACCACCCTTTGGAATCCCTGAGTGAGACCCCTGCCACTGTGGAGCTGTCTGGCAGTAGGGGGGCTGCCCCTTGCCCACCCGCACTCCCACCTGCAGGATCTCCAGAATCTTCAGCTTGGTCTCCATCACCACGATGTCTTCGTTTTCCACACACTTGCTGCGATCCGGGGGCTCGGGGGCACCGGTGCCAGCGGGCAGGCTGGGGCCCCCGAAGACCGACTGCTTGCGGCTCAGCACCATGGTGGACACCATGTGCCCCACGCCCTGGATGGACCGCCTCACGTTCTTGCCTGCGGGGCAGGGGCGGAAGGGTTCAGCGCACACACACATACACACACACAACATCTCTTACTACCACCCGCCGGGCAGGGTCCTGCTCAGGGGTAAAGCCAGGAGGGCTCCTGGGGAGAGGAGACCTAGGAGTCAAATCCAGGAGTGGGATGGGGGACTCAGGTGAGGATGAGCAGGGTGGGGATTGGAGGGAGAATTCCCATATGGAGGCCCCCCAAACCCGCCCCCCCCCCCGTGAGAGACTAGAAGCCAGGGGTTGGTCTATGCACATTTGCTGCAACAACCACGACCTTCTGCAGCCCCTCGAGAGCGCCCTCCCCCCCGGCCCCCGCCGCTGTCCCCCGCAGCAAGACCAAGGGGCCCGTTGCACAAAGGGTTGATCGAAGGCGGTTCTTGGGGTGCCAGGACCCCGGCCTCACCGCCCGCATCCTCGTAGGCTGGCAGCATGGCCTGGGGCCCCTGCACGCAGTCGATGATGCCCAGCAGCGTGCGTGTGAGCCGCAGCAGCTCGCTGAAGCTGTAGAAGCCGAAGTAGATGAGATTGTGCGCCAGGCTGACCACCTGTGAGGGGGAGTGGGCGGAGCCTAGTCAGAGGGGCGCGGCTCTGAGGAGGGCGGGGCCTCAGGAAGGGCAGGGCTGTTTCCAGCAGCAGAGTAAAGGGTCTCTAACCAGGGCAGCCCCAGGAGGCCCTGTCAGGGCCCGGCCCTGCAAGGAAGGTGGTCCTGGAGGGGCAGGACAGAACTTGGAGAGATACTGCAGAATCAACAGGGCAGGTGGAAGGTTGGGTTCCCGTGACCTGCCCCCGTGCTGATGGGGTGCAGGGCTGAGGGGAAGGAGCGCTACGTATGTGGCCCCCTGTGCTGGCTGGAGCCCTGAGAGAAGTGGGGTCACAGGAGCAGAGCAAGGCCGAGCCTGTTGGCCCCCACATCCCCACACCCCTCTCCCGGCCCACACCTCATAAGTGAGCTTGTTCTTCTCCTCGTTGGCGAAGGGCACGGCCTCGCTGACCACGTTGGTGAGGTAGTCTTCCACGAACTCCATGGTGCTGGCAAACTTGTTCTTCTTGTCATCGCGGGAGGCGTTGAGGTTGGAGTCATAGCTGGGGGGGGGTGTAAGGGGGGGAGTCAGGCTCCCCGCGGGCCGCCCCCCCCCAGGCCCCGCCTCCCCCAGCTCCCACCCCGCTCACTCCTTGATGGTGATGGTGGTGGGGATCTCGGTCCAGAGGCGGGCGAACTTGACGGGCGTGACCAGCTCCTGGGGGTCCCGGTCCACGTGCACGTGCAGCATCAGGTGGCAGAAGGAGGCCCGCAGGTCAAAGGGCAGCATCTCGTCCGCCATGCACAGGTAGATCAGCTCGACGCCCAGCTGCTGGGCGATCTCGTGGATGGCCAGGTACTGCCGGTCCAGGCACATGCGGGCAAAGAGCTTCAGCTGGTACCTGCGGGCGGGCGGGCGGGCAGTGAGGCCGCGGCAGAGGGGAGGCCAGGGGCGCCTGGGTGTGCTGAGGGCTGAGGTACCAGAGGCTCCACTCGGAGCCAGGGCGGGTGGCCCCAGCTGTTTGGGAAGACTGGGAGTCCCAGTCCTCTCCGTGACACTACAGACATGCTTGGGATCTGAGTCCCTTCAGAGGATGGATACAGCCCTCTGTGTGGGGACCTGAGTCTCTAACGATGGCAGACACCGCCCTCTGCATGGGGACCTGAGTCTCTAACGACGGCGGAGACAGCCCTCTGTGTTGGAATGGATTCAACAGCAAGAGGGTTGGCTCTGGGCTTGTGTCTGAGGAGGAAAGACGCTCAGCCCAGCCAGGGCCGCACGGGGTGAACTGGACTGGGCAGAGGGATGGTGGAGGAACCAGAGTGGAGAAAGGGGCAGAAACGGGCAGGGCGGGCCTGGGGCAGGGAGGGTGAGGCCAGCCCTGGAGAGCAAACGGCTGTGTAGCAGCTGGCCGAGGTGTGAGATTCTGGCCAGAGATGTGCACAGGAATGCAGGGGGCTTCGGCCTGCCCATGCGGCACGATAGCGTCCGTGGCTGGCTCTGCGGTAGATCCTGCCCCACAGACTCTGGAGGGGGCCCCCTGGTTTTCTTTGGGGCCCCTCCACCCACGGCTGGACTGCCTGGGTCAAGTTCCTTTGTCTCTCTGTGCCTCAGATGCCCCAACCTTACAGGGTCAGTCCCGGCTCCCACGGGCCCTGCTGGACAGGGCAGAACTACCCCCACAGAGCTTCCAAGACGGTAAAGCTTTGTCTGTACATGCAGACGGTCTCTCCCTTATCTCCGAGAACTGCCCTTGTGGCCTTCCAAGGTTGTGAATCGTTGTGGCAACAGAAGGCCTCATCTTTCTCCTCAGCAGCGGCTGATGGATTTGAACCGTGGACCTTGAGGCTAGCAAGCCCGATGCATAGCCTCACTGTGCCAGCACGGCTCCTCCCTACTTATGATGAGGCCGAACGGAATGATCAGGTGAAGCGCCGGGTATACAGTAGGATTTTAATAAGCGCTGTCTCTTACGATTTTTAGCGACATCGATTTGGAGGCAGGTTTGGGTAACCTCTACACCCAGCCCTACGGCCCCTCTGGGAGATGCAGGCTACATGGCCAACCTCCGTTTCCCCCACCCCCAGCCCCACCCAGGATGCAGGCATGAGGACAGGGGGCCGGGCCCCAGCCCCGCTGGCACACCCCGTACCCCAGCAGGAAGGCCCTGGGAGGCAGAGGAGGGACAGGCCCGCCGGCGGGCACCTGTAGTAGCTGAGCACGTTCTCATCATGGGCATTGCCTGCCCGCGCCTCCTGGGCCAGCTGCCGGACGCTCTTCTCATGATGCTCGTTATTCCTGTCCGTCCACGTGAGCCACACTTCCTCCTCCGAGTACTCGATGCTCAGGTACTCGTGGGCCTGCGCCATCTCCTTCACCGGCCGAAGCCTGGGGGCCGACACCCGTCACCGGGAGCCTGGATGCCTCTCCCAGGCTCCCCGCCCCCTCCGAGCCCAACGAGAGCCGGCTCAGGCCGCTGTGCTGCCCTCCTGGGGCTACCCAAGCCATCTGGGACCCCCCCTCCCACCCCCAGCTCCTGACCTTCTCGAGGCCCCTGGCTTCCCCTTCCGTGGGGCCCCTCTTGCCCATCCACAGTGCCAGGCAGAGCGGGCACATGCCAGGCACGGGGTGCATGCGTGCATGTGCGCCAGTGCCAGCCTGAGCCACGCCCCCACCCCACCCCCAGAGGAAGCCCAGGCAGTCAGGGGGCTGGGGGAGGCTGGGCGGAGCCGGGACTCACTCAGTCTGGATGAGAATGTCGCTGTTCTTGGGGTCCAGCACACACTTGCAGATGAGCTCCTGGGTGACCGGGATGGCGATGTGGTTGGACACACAGAGGTCGGAGAGGTAGTCTAGAAACCTGGCGGGGTGAATGCAGGGGCCGGGTGGGCGGGGTCAGGGTCTGATACTGGTGGGGATGAACCCTCCCCTCCCCCTAGCTGGCTGGACTGGACTGCCCTCCCTGGAATCTACAGACAGCTCCTGTCCCTCCCCCTGGAAGGGACCTCATTCTGGGGAAGGAGGGGGCAATGTTAGAGGGGGTGCCCAAGGGGCCAGGCTCAAAGTCACGCAGGGGCAGCTGGGAGGGTCAGAATATTCAGCAATGGATTTCCTGCAGGCATTGGGCATTGGGAAGCATCTCGGGGGTGGGGAGGCTGTTTTGCGGTCTCAGGTTTACTTCTCTTGTTGCTGGATGGAGCTATGTCTGGGGAGGGTCTCAGGGAGGGGCTGGGGGAGCCCAGGTGTCAAGGAGGTAGCTTAGCAGTCTGGGCGGGGTATCCCTGGGGGGCAGGGGCGGGGCATCCCTAGGCGGGGCGGGGTCAGGGCATCCCTGGGCGGGGCATCCCTGGGAGAGGAGGGGCATCCCTAGGGGGCGGGGGCGGGGCCAGGGCGGGGCGCTGCCGGGCGGACCCACCTGGGCTCCCGGTTCTTGCGCACCAGGCTGACGAAGGTCTCCACCTCGGTCTTGGTGATGTGCTTCTCCAGGAGCTTGCGGTTGTTGTGCAGCAGGGCCGTGATGGTGTCCTCGGCCAGGATGTCGTAGCCGATCTGGGACTGCATCATCCCAAACTGCTTGGCGATGTGCTCCTGGGGAGGGCGGGCCGGGGTCACACGGAGCCCCGGTGGGGTGGGGGCGGCGGGCCGAGGACCCAGCTCTGCTCAGGGCCCCACTCCCACCCGCTCCATCACTCCAAGACCGCGGGGCCCTGACACCAGACGGCGGTCCAGTCATGACAGTGGCTCTCAGCTCCCAGCCTGTCTCCCCTAAAGGGGTGGAGCCTCCACGGGGCTAAGAGCGTGGTTTGTGAGGCAGGCCGGGCTACAAAAATTGGGGGGCACAGCGCCGAATGAAAGAGCAGAGCCTGGGCTGAGCCCCGGTGGCGTAGTGGTTGTGTGCGGGACTGTGGCCCACTGGGACAGAGGTTCAATTCCAGCAGTGGGGCTGGGCCTCCTACTCCCTCAACCGGAGAGCAGTGATGCCCACAAAAAAAAAAAAAAGAGCAGAACCTGGATTTGAAAACTTAACCATTTCAGGTTGGCAGCAGCAAGGCTAAAGCACAGGCAGGTGGGTCCTGAACGCCAGGGCTGGTCGCTGTCACGTAGCTGACGTGATTGGACCCTCACTGCATGCCCCCGTGACTGGACCCTCACTGCATGCCCCGGTGACTGGACCCTCACTGCATGCCCCAGTGCCTAACACTGTGCCTGCCACAGTAACCGGCTGGCTAGACGGGTGGATGGATGAATGGATAGGTGGGTGGATGGATGGACAGACGGATGGATGGGTGGATGGATGAATGGAGGATGGATGGATGGAGGATGGATGGGTGGATGGATGGGTGGATGGATGGATGGAGGATGGATGGGTGGATGGATGGGCAGATGGACAGACAGATGGACAGATAGATAAACATGGATAGACAGATGGATGGATAGATGGATGAATGGATAGATGGATGGATGGATGGATGGATGGATGGATGGATGGATGGATGGACAGATAGATGGACAGATGGATGGATGGACAGATGGGTGGACAGACGGATGGATGTATGGACGGATGGACAGTTGGACTAATGGATGGATGGATGGATGGTGGATGAAGGGGCTGGGCGGGCGGCCCACCTGGTTCTTGCGGTAGTCCTCCTGGGAGTGCCGCAGCACGCGGTAGCACAGGCGGAACATGTGCTGGTAGGGCGCGTTCTTCTGGTCCGACAGTTCCTCCAGGCGCACCAGGGGGCCCTCGCCCCCTTTGTCTCGGAAGGGAGCCTTCAGGATGCCAAAGATCTGAGAGCGCAAGGAGAATGAGCAGGGGCGCCACCCAACTGCTGTACCCCAAAGGATCCCAGGAGCCCGAAGGTTGGCCCTGCCCCTCGTGACATTCACCCGAGGTGATTCCTAAGCAGCCACCCCAGCTCGCCTGCCCGCGGCCCTGGCTCTGGCCCTGCCCCAGGCTTCCCCAGTGGAATTCCACTCCCTTCTCAATGACGGGGGAGGGCAGGGGTCACAACAGCTCAGGGTCTGGGGCTCAGAGAAACTGAAGTCCACGTGGGTGAAGGCCGGGAGACAGGACACAGGCCTGGCCTCGTCAAGATCAGCAGCACAGTTTCGCCAAGTTTTAAAAGGCAAGGAAGGGGGTGAGCTGGGGTGAAAAACCATCTGGAACGGAGACCAAAGAGACTGGCTACGGAGTGGGATGAGAAGACGCTGGGTGGATTCTTGACTCAAATAAAACCGGCTTTAAAAAGACATTTGGGGACGTTAGGGACATTTAATATGGACTGGGAATGATTGCTAAGTTTTGGAGGTGTGGCCGTGGTATTGTGGTTATATAGGACAATGTCTTTATTTTTAAGAGCTGCACACTGGACAATTTAGGCTTCCGTAAGCTATTTTGAATCTCGGCAATGGAACAAAGTTACATAAAAGCCAAATAGACCGGGCTGAGCCCCGGTGGGGTAAGTGGTTGAGTACTGGACTGCGGCCTGCGGGCTTGGCGGTTCAAATCCAGCAGCGGCTCTCAGGAGCAGCACAGGGTAGTGCCCATGACCACCAGAGGGCAGGGATGCCCAAAAAAACAAAACAAAACAAAAAAACTAAACAGACCCCACGGTAAGGGATGATGTCCCAGGTGGCAGACACACAAGTTCACCTTGCTCCCCTTTCAAGATTTTATCAATGTTTACAAGCTTTCCTAATAAAAATTGGGGGTTGGGGGGGGCGTGTGGAGAAACACCTTAAAATTTTGTTACAGATACAAGCTCTGGACCAGGTCATCCGGAGCACAAATCCCAGCCTTGTGCCTTCCTGTGTGACTAAAATCAGGGCATCCCAGCCCCTCAGAGGTTCTCTAGGCTCACAGGTAAAGTGGGGACAGTCCGAGGGTGTGAGGTGGTAAGGGCGGCATGGCAAAGTATGAGGCACCTGGGACGGTGCCTGGCACATGCATGGTGAAATGACAAACCCAAATCACTGCCAGTGAGCCGACCCGAGGTTCTAGAACTCTACAGGAACAGAGAGCCTCGTCTTTCTCCCACGGAGCGGTGGGCGGGTTCGAACCGCCAACCTTGTGTTTCACAGTCCCACTCTTCACTTGCTGCACCCTGTGGGCTCCTGGGCACAGGGTCCAAGCTCCATGATGACTCGTTTTTCTCAAGAGGTGTGGAGACAACCAGAGTGAGAGAGGCTGCAGCTCCACTGGAGACGGTGTGGCGGTCATGTACTTATGTTAATTTCACGATTGAGATGGAGGGGTGGAGTCTAGCCTGTTCATCTGGAGATAGCCCTTGAGTAGCCAATGAGGCCTCCGTGTGGGCATGGCTTTCTCCTGAGACTTCTGGGAAATCTCGTGATATTTTCCTGGTGGAGATGAGAAGCTATCTTCCCAATTGTTGGGAGTGAGTCTCAGAGACGATGAATTACGGACAAGATGGCAGCATCCGAGAAGCTGCAGGAGCCGGAGGAGAAACCACACAGCCTTGCCCTGATGGAACCAGATCTCTTAAGTTGGAGAGGCCATCTGGAGAGCCCTGCCAGCACTGAGTTGCCTCTACCACCACTGGATGCTGTTGATGGACCCTGAGCCCTGGAAGCAAGGAGCCGTGGGGAGACCCCTGCCAGCACCAGGACTCTGCACCCACTGGCCTGTGACTTCGTGAGTCGGAAGGAGACTTTATAGACTGGTAACAGACATATGAGCTAATATCAGACATGACTTTATACTGAACTGGACCGGGATGCTTTCTCAATGTTCCATTCCTCTTGTATATAAACCTTACCCTTATATCCATATGTGTGTCTATGAATTTGTTCCTCTAGTCTGCCAGGACTAACACAGACGGGAAAGGGCCAATTCGGGTTTTTACGGGGTCCTTCCTGCGGGGACACAGACACGACATGGGCACCTGCTTGAGGATGTTCTGCTCCCTCATCAGCTTCTGCCGTTCCCGGTTGGGCTTGGTGACCGTGATGTCCAGGACGTTCTGCCCGTTGTTAGGGACGTCGCTGACAAAGAACACCAGGTCTTCCAGCAGCTGGATGACAAACCTGGGCCGGAGACACAGGCATGGTGAGTCCGGGAACCTTCTCCAGGACCTGCAGCCTGCCCCGCACCTGCTTCCCGGGGCAGCCAGCCCTTCCCCAAGCACAGCTTCCATGAGCACACTCCCTGGGGCCACTCAGGTTCCAATTGTCAGATTAGCCCGGGGGCCCTCAAACTTTTAAAACAGGGCCAGTCCCTCGGACTGTTAGAGGGCTGGACTATAGTTAACAAAAGAAAAAACTATGAACAAATTCCCTGCGGGCCTGGGAGGAGTTGGCTGCTAAGCAGGACAGGGCCAGCAGTGGCAAAAACACCCGGCAGCCAGATAAATGTCCTCGGCGGGCCGGATGTGGCCCGAGGGCCGCATGTGGCCCACGGGCCATCATTTGAGGACGCCTGGATTCGTAGCTTCACCTGCCCTACCATCTACACAGGAGCACAGGTGGGTGGTGGTTTCACGTCAGGCTGCTAGCTGCTAAGTCAGAAGTTCAGAACCATCTGCCAGCTTCAAGGGAAAGAGAGGAGACTTTCTCCTCCCGAAAACTTACAAGGGGTATGTCTACCCGATCCTGTCAGCTCACCGTGAGTCCCCACGACTGACGGCCATGAGTCTGTATTGTTTGTTTTTACTCTCAAAGCACACCCGCTCCCGCCCCACCCGGGATCCCCCAGTGCCCAAAGAATCTCAGTTTCTCCGATGAGCTGTGTAGTCTAGCCCGGGAGGAGGCGGACAGGCCGGGTGCTGGGTGTGAAGGGGTCTGCATGTCTATCACTAGCTGTGTACCTCTGGGCAGGCCTCTTACCCGGACTCAGCCTAGGTCCCGCCGTCAGGAAAAGGAGGCTGGCGCTGGAGCCCTGGTGGCTGAGGTTACACATTGGGCCGTGAACCCCAAGGCCGGCGGTTTGAAACCCCCAGCAGCTCCCCGAGAGGACAACAGGCCTCTCTGCTCTCGGAGAGCTACAGCCCTGGACGCTCACAGTTCTACCCTCACTTATAGACCATGAACCTGAATCAACTCCAGAAAATTGGGACTCCCCACAGGGTCTGTTCTGGGGGACAGGGAGGCAGGCCTCAGCTTTAGGGGCCAGGGCCCTGCAGGCATGAAGCCTGCACTGGGCTGGCCAAGGGTAAGGGACCCCCCCCCCCCACCAATCCCTGCCCGGCCCCACCGCCCACCTGCGGTCATTCTGGCTGATAAAACCTTCGTTGAGCTTCTCCACGGTGCAGGCCAGCATGGAGCTGGCGTCGTTGGCGAAGTCCAGGTCCCGGATCTCGGACACGGGCACCGACACGATGGCAAAGGCCTCCTTGTCCTCCTTGGTGGGGCAGGTGCCCAGCTGCGAGGACAGCAGTCAGCCGGGCAGCCTGGGCGCCTGGACCCGCCCCTCCCCGGGCGCCCAGGGACGCACCATAAGGCGGATGGGTCGCTCCTCGTCCACGTCGATGGGCACGCTGGTGCTCTGGATCCACGTGTTGGTGCACAGGTGCCGCAGCCGTACGTACGAGTTCCTGCCGGCCAGAGTGCACCCCGCTCCCCGTCTCACTGGAGGCGGAGGGGGGCGGGCTCGGGGCCCAACACCCAGGCCGCCTGGGACCTGGTTCACCACGGCCCATCATGGAGCCCCCTGCTAGCCACGCTGCCCGCACTCACTGTGCTTTGCAGCCCAGGGCTCATATGTAAAATCAGGGACACACTGCCCGCACCGAGTGTGCTCCCCAGCCCAGGGCTCGTCTGTAAACTCAGGACCACACTGCCTGCATTCATTGTGCTCCCCAGCCCAGGACTCATCTGTAAACTCAGGACCATGCTGCATGCATTCACTGTGCTCCCCAGCCCAGGACTCATCTGTAAACTCAGGACCATGCTGCCCACATCCATTATGCCCCCCAGCCCAGGGCTCGTCTACAGACTCGGTCCCCAAATTCATTTGGACAAACGAGCCTCACTGAACCATTTATCCCATTAGTGTCAAGTGCTCCGCGCTTCGTAGCCGACACAGGTGCGCTGTGGAGGATGAGAGGTCGTTATCTTTCTCAAATGAAAGGCTCTCTGCGCTCCACACGGCCCCTGGCCCCAGGCCCCGGGGAAGCGGCTGTGCATCTATAGTGACGCACTTAGTCCGCCCAGCTTCCCAGCAGAGGGTAGCCTGGGTCATTCCGCCTCGAGGAGGAGTCCATTCTGGCTCGACACAGGATGGAGAGGAACTGCCCGTGGGGGACTGGGCACAGAAAGCCTCCTCTCTCTCCCGAGGAGGGGTCGGTGGTTTGGGGCTGCAGGTCTTGCTATGGGCAGCCCGATTCACGCCCACCACATCGCCAGGGCTCCTCGCTTGAGGTCAGACTGGGGCAAACGCTAGTGGCCGGCGTCTAGACTCTCCGGGTGGGCTGGCCCAGGCCTGAAGGGCTGTGGAGTCTAGTGTGCAGACCTCCTGCACAGCTGCATGCCCGCCCGGGAAGACCAGTGGCCCTCAGGGGAAGGCACGCAGACAGGTCAAGCCCAAAGCCCCTCCAGACTCCAAACCACCGTGCAGTAAGCGTGTGGTCACAGAGCTGGACCCTGTGGGGGGACGTGCTTGGACCCCCAAGGCCACAGACCTCAAGAGCGGTCGGTCTGAGCACCGTGGTCAACCCCCCTCCCAGCCGGGCGCACACCCACCTGGGTACGAAGGAGTCCGTTTTCTGCAGGGTGGTGGGGTCCAGCTCAAAGAGGGAGGCGATGTCATTGCCATGGGGCACGGCCACCAGGCGGTACTTGATCTTCTCCCCGGCATTCCTGCGGCCTACCCGGCCCTGGGTGCCCTGGGGTGCACCCCTCAACTCAGCCAGAGGCACCCGTGTCCCAGGCCCGACCCCCAGCCCCTCCCTCGCAACCATCTGGGATCCCTCCAGCCCACGGCTCAAGGCGGCCTGGCTTCCCGGGCCCTGCCCCTGACCACCCACTAAGGAAGCCGCCGGGTCCCTCTTCCCAGGCCCCCAGGCCTGCTTTGGTCCTCACCGTCCCTGCTGCCGCCTTGGCATCTGAGGCATCGCCCTTGTAACCAGGGTTCTCCTGGAGAGGAGCAGACGAGGGGGAGTTTTAGGACCCAGCCCCACCCCTAGGCAAGGCCAGGCACCATCCACCCCCAAAGCCCAGGTCAGTCACAGGGAAACCCCACACCTGGCCCTTCCTGACCATTCTCTGCGGTCCAGCAAGTGGAACCTGCACCCCAAAACACATGCACACACACACGTGCCGGGGGACTTCCCTGGGAGCCCCGGGGACAGCGCTGGCTCAGGACAAAGCTCTGAAAGGTTCGAGGAGAAGGACGGGTGGAAGCAGAAGCAGCAGGAGCTGAACACGTCCGTGACGTGCAGGGGCTGAAACTGAGGACATGGGTGGGACCCCCGGTGGAGAGCGTATGACGGAAAAAGGAGAGGCTCTGGGAACCTGGGCCCTCTCACAAGGGGAAGGTCTTTCCCTCCAGGTTCACAAAATGTGGAATTAAAAAGTTCACAGGATCTTTGCAGAAGCATTGTGAAGCCTTCTCCTAGGTGCACCGAGACACATACACACACACACACACACACACACACACACACACACGAGCCCGTGCACACATAAACAGACATGAATGCCCCAGCCGGGCAGGGCATGTTGTTCACTGCCGTGTCTCAGCACCTGCACACAGTAGGCGCACAGTCCTAGCGACCAGGCCTGTTGACAGTCCTGCGCTTCCTCGGTGATGGCTGGGAGCCAACGTGCGCGGGTACCTGTGTGCAGACGCGTGCACACATGCATGCACGGCCAGGCCCCCCTGCACTGGTGCTGCGCATACAGCCTGCAGCGTGCAGGAAGCCCTCTGCCCCCCACTCACCTCAGCAGCCAGGTAGTTGCCCGTGGCCAGGTGCTTGAAGCGGTAGAGGCCGTTCCAGTGGCCAGCTCCTCCCCGGCAGGGGTCATGGTGGACCACCTGGGGACGGGGATCAGGGGTGAGGCAGAGAGGAGAGGCTGGTGCTACGGGGTGGGGGCAGAGGCTCAGGACACTGGAGCTCTGTCCCTGGCCCCTTGGGGAGGAGGGAACGGTTGGGGTAGGGGCGCTGGAGAGAAGGTGGTGCTGTCTGAGAGCCGGGCTCACCTCCACTTCCCAGAGGGCGTTGGAGCTGGTGGCCGAGGTGGCGGACTGGCGCAGCGTGGTACGCAGAAACACCTGCAGCTTGCTCCTGTACTCGTCACACGTCAGGAACTTCTCCTGCTCGGCGTGGAAGAGGCGTACCACGTCTCCCTGCAGGCACAGGGCCGGGGGCTGGTCACCAACGCTGCCCTCCAGGCGCCAGGGCCCACCTGCCTCAGACGCAGGTCCCCGCCGGCCAGCCCAGCCCCAGCCCCAGGCCGGGCTGGCCAGAGGGCAGCCAGCCGGGGCCAGCCTCTCAAGGGGAGCGAGCCCACAGCTCTCACCCCAATGCCCAGACCCCAAACTTCAAGATGCCTGGGCAGGACTCAGGTTCAAACCCACTCCGATCCCCTCCTCCCTGGTCTGGAAGCCCCCCAGGTCCATCTCCGGTCAATGTCGCCACGAAGATAGGAGGAATCTCTCACTTCTCAGACCACCTGGGTCCATGCTGCCCCTCTCCTACCTGAGTATCAGTAGCCCCCTGCCAGGATGGGGCAGCTGGAGGGCAGAGTCAGGCTCCAGAGAGGAAACCAAGCTTGAAGCCTGACCTGGGCTTTTGACCTGTGTGACCTAGGACAAGTTCCTTACCCTCTCTGAGCCTCAGAAGCTTCTAGGCAACCGGGAGACTCTGGCCTACTGTGCGAATGCTGTGCGCCTGTGATGCTGCGGATAAAACCCAAACCACAGCCCCTGCGTGGAGTCCATGCCGACCCTGCCGGGCAGGGCAGAATGCCCCCGTGGGGTTCTGACACTGCCACTCCTTAAGGGAAGAAGACAGCCCAGGCTTTCTCCCACAGACCAGCCGGTGGTTTTTAACTGCGGACCTTGCAGAGCATCGTCTGATAACATAGCCACTGCACCCCAGGGCTTCGTGCCGCGTGCTGTGGGCACTAAGTACTCTGTGTGCCCTGGATAAGGAGGGACTGAACCACTGTGCTCGCTGCCAGCGGGCAGCCCCGCTTGGCCTGAGCTTCCTTGCCCTCAGGGTGGCTCCATCGGTCTCCCCATTTTGGGGCACGGGGTGGGGGGAAAGAGGATGGTATCTGGCTTGGGAGTCTAGGGAAGGTGGAGTTCTGCCTGGGTACCAGAGCCCACAGAGCCTCCATCACACTCCCGCTCACAGCCAGCCTGTGCCCAGAGAGACACGGCTGCCACTGCCACTGCCACGCGGTGCCCACCCCATCTTCTGGCTTCTGGTCAGCTGAACACAGACAGAGCTGGACGGAGGAGCGCGCGCCGTGGATCGGACGTACCCAGGCACACAGGAGACAGGGAGATCACAGATGGGACCTGCGACTCATGCACCCAGGCCGGGGGCAGGCCCAGAGAAAGGGGTGCACTGTGTCCCCCGCAGGGCTTGCTCCCCGATTGTCAGCTAGCTGACTGAGGAGCCGTGCCTGACCCCATCACGGGAGGTGGCCTCGGGGACATGCTGTTTTCTACTTGCTGCCCTGAGTCAGAACCTGGAGGGGCTTCTGGGAGAAGCGGTTCTGTGGGTGCAAAATGGCCTGGATGACTTCAGGCCTTCAGGGTCTGGGGGGAAGGGGAAAGCAGGGGGGGCAGCGTGGGTGTGGGGGCAGAGGGATGTGAGGCTGGACAGATGACGGAAGGGGCAGTCCGGCCGCAGCCTGGTTGAGGGAGGAGGCCGGGTGAGACGCTGTCCCCCTGACTGCCCTTCCTAGGGCTCTTCCACAAGGCCACCTGCACCCAGCAGGCCACCCCGCCCTGCAGCCCTGCTCAAGAGTCTGGGCCCGCCTCCCTCCCCACAGGGCTGTTTTTGGGGTCTCTGGGCCACCCTCACTGGCGCCCCCACCCCCTAAAAAAGAGAAGCCAGGGAGAAGTGTATGGAGGGGGACTGGGAAAGGGCAGATAGCTTGGCAGTCTGGACCCACTCAAAGTGGAGAATCCTATTATTGCTGGTTTTGGGGGGCTTTTTTAAGAAAAGTAGAGAAGCCTAAAAAACAAACGCACTGGCACAGAGTCAGTTCTGAGCCCCGCCTGCTCCACAGGACAGGATGGGACTGCCCCCTGTGGGTCTGCAAGACTTCACTATTGACGCGAGGGGAAGGCCATATCTCTCTCCCGCCCATCGGCTGGTGGGCTTGAACTGCTGACCCCGAGATCAGCAGCCCAACCATGACGCCACTGAGGGTCCTAGGGGGAGAAGGAGGGTGCACTTTTCAAGTGAGGGGCCGGCGGGGGTGGGGGGGGGGGCGGAGAACTCAGAGGCCGACCAGGTGTGAGGGGCCACGGGCCCTGTGAGACCGGAGAGCAGGGGCGGAGGCCTGGAGGCGGAGGGGAAAACAGATGCAGGGGAGGGGGGAGGGATGTCCTTGGGCGCGAGGGGGTATCAGACGGAAGATGAGGGGCTGGCGGCCCCCAGGTTGGGTCTCCTGACCTTACCCCTTTCAACACCTCCTCCAGGTGATCCCGGAACTGCATGAACAGGTTGATCTTCCAGCTGGTGTTGCAGTTCACAGAGTTGACCTGAGGAAGGGCAGAGGGACCCCTGAGACCCAGCCAGCCGCTGGGGAGGGGGGCGGGCAGCGCTGAGGATGGGTGGGGTGGGGTGGGGGGAACCAACCCCAGCAGACAGAGCCGCTCCCCAGCAGGCAGGAGGGGAAGCAATCAGTCTGCAGGCAGGAGTTGGAGGACACAGCTCAGGGAGGAGGAGACCCAGCCCCTCCAGGGAGATCAGAGGGGGGTGAGGACAGAGCTGATGGGGGGGTGGGGGGAGAGCGTGTCCCTGCCCTCTGATGGGAGATACCACCGCCGCTGCCCATTGGAGGCGGGCGGGGGTATGAGGCCGCTCACCTCTTTGCAGCCGGCATTGTCACTGAGCTCATAATTGCTGGCGTGCAGAGGCTGCCCGGCATTGACGGGGTTCAGAATCACCTTGTCCCCTACGACCACCTAAGGGGGACAGGTGAGGCGGGGTCAGAGGGCGAGAGCTCCCCACGCGCTCAGGCCTGGGCAGGCTGCCAGGGCCGTGGCCTCCCTCCCTCACATTGTCCCCGTTGCTCCGCAGCTTCCAGAAGGGCTGGATGAAGAGCCAGGAGCCCTCGTTGCCCGTGGCGTCCAGCGTCACCCGCATGGCGTTCTTCTCCAGCAGGGCCGGCAGCCGCTTGTTGACCGTCAGGTACTTGTTGCTCTTCATGTGCAGGAGCTGGGGGGAGGTGGGGAGGCCCGGTCAGGGGGGAACCCTTGAGGGAGGACTCTCTGTCACAGCCTGGGCACCCATCGGTGAGACCCGAGGCCACAGGCCCAGACCTGCACGGCCACACGGGCCAGGGTGCCCACCTCGCTGGCACCCAGACCAGCCGACCCTGTTCTCAGTGTGTCCCCGGTTTGGGCTCTGGACAGCCCCCAGCGGGCGGAGGCCTTAGTGTCGAACAGCCCAGGCGACTGAACTCGAGGCCACGTGTGCAGGAGCTGCCGGGACAGGGCTCAAACCCACACCGAGGGGCTCCAGAACCTGTGCCCCTGAGCAGCGAGCCGAACACCTCCCCACCCCCGCCTTTCACTGCTAGGGACGCCGGAGGGCTCCCCGCACTCCCCACCCCTGCTGTCCCCCCCGGGTCTCACCTGGATCACGCTGCCGTACTTGACCACGTCGCCGTGCACCTTCCTGTTCTCCGTGTCGTTCTGCTTCTGCTCCATCTGCGCGGCGTGCTGCACACGGGGCGCCGGGAGCGGGTGGTCAGGGCCCTCGCGTGCACGGGCTCACCCGCGAGGTGCCATGAGCGTCCGCGCACAAGAGCACCTCCCTCCCTCCCCGGCGCACGTGCACACCCACAAGCCGCTCCCGGCAGGCACCACCACGTGCTCGCGTGCGCGCACACACACACAAGCACACGCGTGTGCCAGACCCCCGCGCCCCTCGGAGCAGCACCCCAAGCCCGTGGCACTGCACAGAGGGGCCCTCCGGAGACCAGCCCCGCCCCCCGCCCCCACAGTTCAGTGCCAGGCCCCAGGCCAGACCCACCCCAGGAGCCCAGAAGGCAGGCCTGGGCGCTTGAGGCCACACTCACTGCCCCCGGTGACCCTGTGATCTCCGGAGGACACGTCTGGCCACGAGCTGGACAGAAGCCGATGTCCAGGAAGCCCGGGCACGGGAGCCAGCGCAGCTGCAGAGAGGCTCGCGGGCTCAAACCGCGGGCTCTGCCACTGAGGCCGGTCCACTCAAAGGCCTCCGCTGCCCTGGCCTTCCCAGCCAAACTCTGCAGGGTGAGGACGCCCGCGGTCTCCTGACCCTCGTGAGATTCACCACCCCCATCTCCCCAGACCCCCGCAGCGCCCCCCACCCCCAAAAGGGCCCTGCCCGGTCCATTCTGAGTGGGTGTGACTCGCTATGGGAAATGCCTTTCCGTGGTTCTGAGTCTGCCCCATCTGCATGCGCGCGCGCGCAAACACACGCACACACACGCGCACGCACGCACGCACCTGCAACTTCTGTAGGAGCACCACGTCGGAGATTTTCTCCTTGTCCTGCTTGGTCTGCTTGGCCTTCCAGTACTGCTTCTGGGCCGAGTAGCGGTTCATGGGGCACACCTTGAACAGGCAGTCTGTGGGCGAGAGGGCCAGCGGGTCATCTGGGGCTTGGGGACCTGCCCGGGAAGCTCCCAGCCTGCCGCCCTGCCCCCCAAACCCCAGCCCTTCCTCACCCCCCAACCCCATGGTGGTAGTGGGGGAGAAAGCCCTGCCTGGCGTCTGCTGAGTGAGAGGCTGCCACTGGAACCCCGAGCGGGGGGTGGAGTGACCACACTTGGCCGCCAGTCCACAGGCAGGAGGTTCGAATCCCCCCAGAGGGGCCCTGGGTTGAAACTTGCAGCCTTACGGCTGTCCATCGGCCCCTGCACACCCTGCGGGCCACAGTTCCACTCCGACGCACTGAGGTCGCCAAGCGTCAGACCCCCGAGGCCCTGTGCCCGGCCTGCAACAGGCATCCCCGCATCCTTCATTGCAAGACTTTCGTCGCCGTGGAAAGCACGCTGCCTGGAGGTGGCGAGGGGAATGGCGTGACACTTATGCATCCCACAGCCCAGCCCCTCAAGGGGACCCTGCCCAGAGGCGGAGCCTCGATGGCACCCGCAGCCCCACCCACCACACCTGCCCACTTCTGGCCCACAGGGCTCCTCCGACAGCCAGCGCACCAGCATGGAGCGCAGGCTCTGGCCGAGGGCAGAGCCTCAAATGCCAGGGAGCAGAATCATGCCCCCGATTCCAATTTGATGTAGAAAGACGGGTGGCCCACCCGTGGTTTTCAGAAGCCCAGTTCCAGAGCAGAGGGGCTGTCTGTGGGGAGGGGGCTGGCGCAGGGGGACCCGCTGCAGGGAGAGGGCTTCGACGAGGGGGCTGGACGGTGGCGACTTGGGCTGTGGTGTGGATAGTGAGTTCCCCGACGTGCCAGGGAGGCAAAGCATGGGACCCAGTGGCCTCTGAGACCCCTCGGGTTTAGTGCGTGGTTCCAGGACTGCAGGGGTCCCTGGGAGGCAGCGCTGGAGACTGGGGGAACAGGGCACAGAGGCAGAGAGGCACAGAACCCCCTCCTTCAGGTCCTTCACCTACCCCCAGAAAGAAGGAACTGGTCGCCCCAGGGGGGTAGGGGAAGGAAACCTCAGGTCCATCAGGTGGTAGTCGACTCGCGATAGGACAGGGTAGTACTGCCCCTGAGTCCCCTCTCCTTCTCCTGAGGAGCTGGGGGTAGTTTCGAACTGCTGGTCTTGCAGTTAGCCGCCTGGTGCGGAAGCATTATGCCCCCAGGGCAGCGGCAGGTGGAAAAACTACCGGCGGCGCTCCCAGCCCAGAGTGGCACGCGTAAACCCAGTATTTGGTGCCCGATTCTAGTCAACGCCAAGTTCTCCAGGCAGGCAACTCTAGTGTCAGCTCAACGCACAGCAACAGAGAGACCCACAACGCAATGGAAGAAGGGCACAACAGACTTGACGCCACGCTGCTCCAAAGGACATACACACACACAACGCCAGCGCCCAGAAAGAGACGCTCCAGTGTTCCGCTGTGAACGATTAAGCCAAACCCCTGCTGTCAGGGGCTTCTCACTCGGTGATCCGCGGAGGCAGGGGGAAATGCCCAGTGGGGGCCTCCAAGGCTGTAAGTCTTCCGGGAAGCAGCCTGCCTCGTCTTTCTCCTGGGGAGGGGCTGCTGGGTTTGAACCGCCAACCTGGGGGTTATGACCGCGCACTACTTAACACCCACCCTCCTATCGAGGCTCTTCTTCTATCAATTAATAGAGAAATGCACACCAAAACTACAATGAGCTACCACCTCATCCCCGTGTTTTTTTTTTAATTAAAAAAAAGAAAAGGAAGAAACCACCAGCGTCCTGGCCCCCAGAGGCAGAAGCCAGGAGACCACGTGCTTGTTTGAGAAGCTGAGGACCAGAGAGAGACATGGCGGCTGGCAGAGAACGGGCGGCGACTTGCACCCATGACTGGGTCCTTACTGATGACTGATCCTGACTTGTGGTAACCTATGACCTTCCCTAATAAACTCCCACCGCCCTGGAGTCAATGCAGACTCACAGTGACATCACCCTCCCCCCCCCCCCAACTGAGTTTCTGGAAACAGAAAACCCAGTACATGCCCTTGACCAGGAAGGGAAAAAAACCCACCCAAATCTATTGGGTCAAGTAGCTTTAATGCACAGTGACCCTACAGGAAGGACGGACCCCTGGGGCTCCCTGGGCTGTCACATACATGGGAGCAGATGGTCACTTCTTTTTTTTGGGGGGGGGCCATCACTGCCCTCTGGTGGGAGTAGGAGGCCCAGCCTTGCTCCTGGAGAGCTGCTGTTGGATTTGAACCGTCAAGGCAGTGGGCCGCGGTCCCGCACTCAACCACTGCGCCATGGGAACACAGCCGATGGGCACGTCTTCCTTGTGCGGATCACGACCTTTCCGTTAAGCAGCCGAGGCCTTAGCGCTGTCTCACTGAGGTTTCTGGGCAGACCCCCAGTCAGAAGCACAGAGCACAGGGGTGGAGGGGGACGGGGCGAGATCAGCCCGCATTGCAACGGGGACGTGAAATGCTGCAGCCACCGCGGAAGCAGCCTGGTGATGACTCGGGAAGTGGAAATTGCCACAAGGGGTCAACCCTACGCTCCCAAGAGATCCGAAGGCAGAGACCCACTTGGACACTTGTCCACCAATGTCCCCTGTGGCCATCGAGGTCTGGCAGCTGGATATTCTGTCAACTGGACACCTCTCAATCCAGGAGCAGTTTGATGGCGCCTCTTGGGCTGGGGGGACGGGGGCCCCCCTGCGGGGCTTTTGTCCAAGAACATCAAACAACGGAGATGACTGACTCCTCTCCACCTCTTTGCTCTTCTCCAAAGGACTTCACTGGGACTCGGTGTTTGTCTTCCAGGCCTGTGGCCTCTGCTCCCTCTTAGCCTTTCTGCACCGCTGCCCTGCAGCTACAGGAGTCTGAAGCAGGCCCCCCGCAAGCTTGGGGCTGGGGGTGGTCGGGGCTGGCCTGGGGGGGTCTTCCTGGTGGAAAGTTGCTTCTGGAGATCAAGCTCTTTGTGTGCCTAGAGGAGTATCTGTGGTTTGTTTCTCAAGACACACACACACACACACACACACGCCCAGCCCTGAGTGATCACCCCCAAGTGTCTTCACCCAGGGGTGACTGGATAAGGACAGGGTGGCAGATGCAGGCACCAGAGAACTATGAAGCCCGGAACCCTCGTACCACGTGACATTGGCCACAAACCAGCGCTGGTTGGGACCGCACTTCCAGAAGCTCTCCAGAATGGGCACATGCTGCGAGACCACATTGTCCTGGGACTCTCAGGAGTCCTCAGAAAGGGTCCCAGGGAAATACTGCTTACAACATTAAGACGTTTCACCCATGTTGGTCGGACCCAAAGTGTGTATGTGGGGGGCGGGGGGGGTAGAGAGGGTGCGTCTTATGATCCAAAGGCATGGTC
>PVJH01028676.1:0-27023 GCA_004026705.1 Nesogale talazaci
GGGGAGAGACCTGCGTGGGGACCAGCTCTCCAGAGTGAGAGAGGCCCCGAGTGGTTTTCAGGCTAGGATTTTTATCGGGCTGAGCAGACAAGCTTATGGCAGCAATTATGCAAGCCAGCGAGCAGTTACAGCTGGGGTGCTGACCCTTACAGATAAGGGTTGAGACATTCAAGGCCGGGCAGTTACTGGAACTCGGTTTCAGCCATCATTTAAGCTGGCCTAGTTCTAAAATGGTTCCTGTGTGGCTCACAGTTCAGCCGTCTATAACAGGAGCTGCCGGCCCTGGGGTCAAGTTCCACTGGGAACACGTCATAGCTGTGTGATCTTGGATCAGTCACACCGTTTTTCCGGAGCTCCGAGGATGGACGTGAACCGAGTCCTTACTTCTGGGGCAAGTGGTGAGCGTTAGATAGCCCTCTGCACAAAGTCCAGCACCCACCAAGGGTAAGCAGACGCCGACATCAAGGACTGAGGAAGTCGGGCCCAGGGTCACTCAAAGAAGTGAAGTCACATATATGATTGAAACGGGCTTTGTCTTTTCTGGGTGGGAGAGCTTGATGAAAAGGGGTGGTCTCACCTCTAGAAGGCTTCTGGGGAACTGGACCCAGCCCAAAGAACCTCCAGATGGCAAGTGATCATCAGAGCCACCCCTTTCTCTTCCTCTCTTCCAGCATGCATGCTTATCCTATGAGTCTGCCTGTGTGTCTTGGCCATCGGTCGCTGTGGGCTTTGGAAGCTGAAAAATAGAACCAATGGCTGAACCCAAACACCAGACCACACTTCGGGGTGTTGGGGAATAAATTAGCAGACACATCTTGGCCATCAGAGACTCTGGTGTCTGGTGTTGGACAAGGAAAGAAATGAGGGACACTATGTGACACACACCCTTCCCAGCTTTAACCCCCAGGGTGGTCAGAGAATGACTCCTGTCCAGTGAAGAGTTGGCTCAGAACCCAGCGTCTGGCAGTCCAGGTTCGGTCAGGGTGGTTGTATTTCTAAGGACCCATCCCCGTCTCTACTCAAGGGACTAAGGTCAAACAGTGACCCTGGGTCTCTCCCTGGGCCTGAGCTCTGCAAGGGAGGGCAGCTGCCTCTGTCTCCTCTTGTCCCAACAGATCAGTGCAAGTGCTCAGAGCAGGATGGTGGAGTGACTGCTAAAAGCATTCCTGCATCCCCCCCCCCCCCGGTTTCTTTTAACATTTGATTTTCTCTTGGAAAAAGTGGGTGGTGGTGGTGGTGGAATAAAAGGCTTCATTTGTGTTCACTCATGCTGGACAGTGATTATTACTGTCCAAGGGGACCATGAGCAAAGTCAGTGGTGGAAGATGCTGATGGAGTCGAGGAAGGGTCTAAGAAAGGACACGGAGGGGACGGGTGGGGAAGGGACGGCTACCTTTCTCCCGTGTCTCCCAAGAAGTGAGCTCCAGAGAGGTCACGCTTCCAAACTCCACACTGCCCTTAAGTCTCTTGTCACCGTCTCTCCTGAGTTACCACATGCTCACCCACCACCAAAGGGAAGCTAGATAGAAAAAGAACGTCTGTCCCCTTGCCCTTTGCCTGATCATCCTTTGGAATCAGGAAGGCGGGAGCCAAGCAGGAGCCAGGAGAGCAGCCCCTGTATATCTCTGAGTCTTTCCATCCCTAGTTAGCTGCTGCAGAGCAGGGAAGGAAGGAGTACGGGGCAGGTGGAGAAGGTGCAGAAGTTCGCCTCCCCACCCTCATCCCATGTAGGAGGAAACCCAACCAAACCAAGCCGAACTCACAGTCATCAAACCGATGCCGACTCACGGAGAGCCTGCAGGACAGGGGAGAGCCGCTCCCGTGAGCTTCTGAGATGGTGAACTGCTTCCAGGAGCAGAAAGTCCCCATCTCTCTCCCGAGGAGCCTGGTGGTTTCAAACTGCTGACCTGATTCATAGCCCAATGGCTAACCATAAATAAATGGAGCCCTTACCTGGACATCATGGGAGAGGACTTCACACACATTCACACACACACACACACACACACAAACACTCATACTCACACACATTGTAAGCCATTCTGGGAGAAAGGTCCAACCTCGTGTGCAAAGGTTGTCTGTGCAAAGACCATGGGACAGTGCCCAGTGCGTGGCACCAGCTGCAAGGGTTGATTCAACATGTAAAACCTCTCTCGGAGAGAAAGCAAAGCACAGAGGTTTTGCTGTGTGTCCTGTGTGCCGTCCCTCTGACTAATTAAAGTCTGTGTGGATTTCGAGGCCCATAGTTTCAATCAACCGAGGGGGGATTTTCAAAGGCCTTGCTGTGCCACTGGCGAAACACCCTTCCAAAGAAGGAAGCACATTCTCCGGACTTGCAGGGACCTGCTGGAGGGAAGCAGAGCGCTCACTTGGTGCTGCACCACATGCCAATTGCGGCTGAGGCCCAGGGATGGGGGCCAAGGCTGTTCCTCAGCCCCCGGCTCCTCTGCCCCACCCTTCCTGCCTCACCCCTAGGCAGCTGCAAATAAAAGTGCCTTCTTGCAGGGCCCCCTCCAAAGAGCCCAGGCCCCCTTGCCTTCCTGGCCTGTCGGCAGTCTCCCTGCACCTACGGGCAAACCTGTACAGCAAGAGGCCCAGGAGCTCAGACCAACCAAGGCCTGGGTTTGAACCAAGGTGTGGGGGGAGGAACCATTACATGCACATCGTGACCCATTGTTTCCCTAAAGCCCTCTCCCCAGAAGAGTCCCCCTCAGGGGATCAGGGCTTCTTTGTGACCCCCCATGAGGACAGCAGGAGAATGCTTCTAGAGCCCGCCCAGCCAGTGCAGAGGGATGGCCCTGCTTCTGCAAGTCTGCATTTCTCTCTGGGCCAGTTTTCAGACTTGGGGTCTGAAAGATCTAGAGAGACGGGGTGTGGTTCTCAGTCAGAAGGGACTATCTGGGTGGGGGAGGGGGATGTCTCCAGCGTCCCAGGCCCACTAAGGGAGCGGTCTTCTGTGTGTCTACCACCCTGCTAGTCGGACTGAGAGCCAAGTGAGACCCCGAGCTGGGCTGGGAGCAGGGTTCCTGATGGTTTTGGGTGGAGGCAGGAAAATTCCTCCCCGAGGCCAGGGCTTTGTGAGGAGTCGTCTGGGGCTGGCTCCTGCGCCATCTGCCCTTCCCCAGCCTGCTGCATCTGGCACCCGGCTCCCAGATGGGGCTGCCAGCCATGGCCCTATGAATAGCGTGACTCAGGCCTCAGCTATTGCCTTTCCTACGTTCTCTCCTGGATGAGGGCTGCCAGGGCCCCGAGCCCTGCTGTGGTTGTTTCTGCAGGTACCAGAGAATGCCCCCCGTAATGAGTGGACTGGGCTGCAGGGGACTCTCAGGGCCCCATGGGGACAAGAGGGGCAGAGGGGAGGCCGGGGATGACTCATGAGTTTGGTTTGCAGCGTGGCCAGGCTGCAGGGGAGGAAGGGCTTGCCCCTGGAGGCACCCAGAAAGACAGGGACGGACAGGCCTCTGGGCTTCAGCGTGAGGCCCTCACACAAAGATCGGGGAAGAAGGGAGGGACCTGCCCTTCTGTCTGTTCAATTCCAAGAGGAGGTAGAGGGACCCTCATGGCATCAGGCTGTAACCTCCGGGTCAGTGGTTGGAAGCCACCAGGCGCCCCTCAGGAGAAAGGCAGGGCTTTTGACACGGGCGACGAGTGACCATCTTGAAAAGCACGGGGGCAGATCGACCCTGTCCTGTAGGGTGGCCTAGAATCGGAATGGCCTCACTGGCATGGAGTCGCAGCTTCTGTTCAGCACCCCTTGGCGTGCCAGGCTGGGCTGCCGAGTGGGGATGCCAAGGGGAGTCATCCTCAAAGACACCGCAGGTATTGTGAGGCGGAGGGAGTGCGTGCACTCTGGACCTGCGTCCTGCAGATCATAGCTGAACTTGGTGGGGGGGGGGGGAGCGAGAGTCCTGGGGTGGATCTTGAAGGACCTGTCAGAGGCTTGCCCTACGGACGCTCGCACCCATACTTCTCCCATATCCCTCAGAGCCAGCGCGGTGATGGCCCTACTTCTGCACGTTTGCACTTCCCTCTGGGCCAGTTTTCAGGCTTGGGGTCTGAAAGCTTGAGAGAATGTTCGTATTCCTCCCTCTCTGGTGTCTAGGCGCTTCCCCACTTACAGTGTTCTTTCCTCTCTGACTGCTTCCACTGCTCTGGTGGGGAGCCCGTGAGGACCAGCCTCTAGGGACCCCAGAGCACTGTCCTTGTTTTTGCTGATGGAGAGACTCCGAGGAACAAGTCTCAGAAATACCCCTCTCCCCGTGCACCCCCTCTTCCCCTTGGGGTCACCAGCAGGACTGCTCCTGGGATCCCTCGCTTCCCGCCGGCAGTGAGATTGGGATGGGGCTCTCCCACAAGGCGCGGGTGCCTGGTTTGCTTTGGGGCTTGTCACCATTCTTGACACTGCTGGGGGAGGATTCTTACGGGGCTCTGACAGGAGGGCCACTCTCTGCCTCCTTCCTCCCTTCTCCCCCCCCCCCCCCCAACTAGTGAGGCACCCAACTCCTCTCTGCGACAGTCCAGTCACTTGCCCCCTCCCCCCACATCTATAGGCCCTGGCCCGCCAGCCCCCACTTTGGCAATCACATCTATCATCAGGGTGGTCAGATGCATACCTGCTGTGTCCGTGGCATGGCTGGGAAGGAGAGAATGTCCCAGTGTGTCCCGAGGGGTGGGGCTCTCCCCCCCTCCCCCAGAACAGTGGGGGCTGCTGCACCCCGGATCCTGTATGCATATGTGCATGGGGGGGAGTGTTCCCTGGGGACGACCATTTGGTGTTTGGTGTCCCCATTTTCTTCAAGTGTCGTCTCGCCTGAGCGTTCTCCAACACGACTCAGGGGCTGCCGAGACTCCCACATCTGTTCCCTGAGGGACAATGGATGTGGGAGATGGGTGGGTTCCATAAAAGTCTTCTGAGTGTCTGCACAGTTCTCCAGGGAGGCAACCGAGAGCACACCGCCCAAGCCCTGTGGCGCCCGCCCTGGCTGCTGGCTGCTCAGCCGGCTCCCATTGTCCGCTGCTTCCTGGGCACCATGCATGGCGGAGGCCCAGCCGCGCACCCTGAGTCACTTTCCCACAGCCTTGGCTTCCTGGTAGCCAACCGCAGGCCCTGACCGGGAGCCCTGGGACTGGGCTGGGCTCTAGAGAAGGACGGGCCTCCACTCAGAGGCTTAGTGTCCACTCTCAGCTGTTTCAGGAAAGCCCCAACAACAGTCCTCTTTGTTGGACCCAAACCCTGCCTGCCGCCTCAGTGTCCAGTGCTGATTTGGGGTACGTGGAAAGCCCCTCAGACCACAGTGTTAACGTGACATGAGTGGGGTCTTCCGGCGTCGGCATCCACTGAGGTTTAAGATGGAAGCCTCACACTGGTCGCAGCTGTCTGGGTCCTCGGTGATGCTGCAGGACAGAATGGAGCCACCCCATTGGGTCAAACAACCAACCTCTTGGCTAGCAGCCCCATGCCTAAGCCACGGCTTCCCCAGGGCTTCTTGGGTGAGGACAGATACTTGCTGAAATCTCATCAGAACTGACTCTCTTGCCTCTGGGACCACAAGCCACCCCAAGGAGCCCTACAGAGGGGCTCTCATGGGAGTCCTGTGTCAATCCATTGAGCTAGATGTATGCCAACCACGGGGTCTCCCCCCCACCCCCACCCCCCCAGTCCTACCCCCCAGCCCCAGTTTTCTCTGCCTCAGCCCTCTAGTGGGCCAAGCTCTGGGCTGGGATGCCCAAGTTCCATCCCGGGGCTCTGAAGGAGGCTCGGGCCGGCATTTGGAGGAGAGGCAGCTGCAATTCCTCTGCTTGGAGCGGGCAGCTGGCCCGCCGTTATAACAGGTCGGCAGATTCTCAACACGTTACTGATGAGATTAGAAGCTCCTGCAGGTATGTGTTTGCAGCCGCCTCCAGCCTGTATCAACAGATCCGATGATTCATTTCTTCCCTGGTGGAATAGCTGAGGGCTTGCTGGGACAGAGCTGGGGGGCTGGGGGAGGAGCGAGCAGCTCCCCCTGAAAGGAGACGTGACTTTCAAGTTGTGGCCCAGGAGGTTTTTGTCAGGGGGAGACAGAGGCTTCTGGGTTTTGCCGAGCCCCCTCCTCACCACGGGATCTTGCCGAAAGAGCAAGAGAAACAGATAAAGGGCCCGTAAAAGGCCAAACCCCGAGACTCCCAGGAGGGCTGCAGGGGTGAAGATGGGGGCTGGTAGGTGGGGGTGGGAGCCCCACAGGAAGGCAGGGGCTTGTCTGGTCAGCACCTACAAGACAGCCTGCCCAGGAGCTGCTGGGTGAGCTTGCCTTCTCCCTGCTCCCCACCCCCCATACATACACACGTCCAGCCCCTCCTGCCCCCAGGGAAGCAATGCTGTGGTAGAGGGCTGAGGTCTGGTTTCCTGCCCGGTGTGGAGTCCAGAGAGTGGGCCATGGGTTTGCCTCTCCCAAAGATGAAGTCTCTCAGGCAGCATCCTGCCTAGACCTGTGTCAGCAGAGAAGACCCCTGCATACAAGGACCTCATGGGGCCCCCACTGCAACCGCACGGGTGGAAGAGCGTGTGTTGGCTCTAGTCTCTGGGCACAGGTCCTGGGAGACTCCCTCAGCACCCTGGCTAGTGCCCCCTTGCGCCCAACCATCTCCCTGGTCCTGCCCCAGCCCCCAGTCCCTGCGGAGAATCCCCCTGGCAGAGCTGGCGACGTGGTGCCAATAGCTGAGCGCTGCGGGGCAAGGTTCTTGCTCCCCGAGAGAGGCTGGCAAGAACACGGTGTCTGCACCCCCACACCGCTGTGCAGGTGCGGTGAGCTCACAGCTGCCCCCCGGGCGTGCCCAGCCCACTTAATCATTCACATCTCCACAGCTCCAGGCCCTGCCCAGTTCGGGTGGGGATAAAAGGGGCCTGCTGCTCCCTAGCAGAGCCACCTCTGCCTCTTCCTGAGCACCCTTCTCGTCTGCACCCTCTCAAGCCCCTCGGTGCCCAGCACTCTCGCTCCGCCAGGAACAAGGCATCATGTCTCGTCAGTCAAGTGTGTCCTTCCGCAGCGGGGGCCGCAGCTTCAGCGCGGCCTCGGCCATCACCCCGTCGGTCTCACGCACCAGCTTCAGCTCCGTGTCCCGCTCCGGGGGTGGCGGCGGCGGCTTTGGCCGGATGAGCCTTGGTGGGGGAGCCTGTGGAGCAGGGGGCTATGGCAGCCGGAGCCTCTACAACGTGGGGGGCGGCAGCAAGAGGATCTCTACCAGCATCAGCGGCGGCTACCGGAACCGATTTGGGGCAGGGGCTGGCGGCGGTTTTGGCTTCGGAGGCGGCGCCGGGAGTGGATTTGGTTTTGGCGGTGGTGCTGGTGGGGGCTTTGGGCTCGGTGGTGGAGCTGGCTTTGGAGGGGGCTTTGGCGGTGCTGGCTTCCCCGTCTGCCCTCCTGGCGGCATCCAAGAAGTCACCATCAATCAGAGCCTCCTGACTCCCCTCAACCTGCAAATCGACCCCACCATCCAGCGGGTGAAGACTGAGGAGCGGGAGCAGATCAAGACCCTCAACAACAAGTTTGCCTCCTTCATCGACAAGGTGAGACGCGATCCCCAGGGCTGGAAGGAAGAGGAAAACAAGACTGCACCGCACCCTATCCCCCCAGCCCCACGAGTCTGTGATCAATGCCCAAGAGACTGAAGCTGAGGCAAGGAAGCTAGGTTTGGCCTTATGCAACAGCTCAGGGTTTGTGATGCTGGGTGTCCGTTCGTTTCTGAGACTTGGATTTTAAAAAAACCCACTGGGGACTTGCAGGAAGGTTCTAGTTTTTTTTCTGAATGCAGGTATGACCTGCAGGAGGGCTCTTTGATGGCTGTTGGACAGAAAGGTGCATTGCGGATGCCCTGTTAACGGAAGGTCTATGGGCTTGCTGGGCGGCAGCCAGAGCTCCTGTCTCATTGTCTCTGTGCTATGGTCACGCCATGGTCAGCCCCTGCTGGTGCAATCTGTGCCCTAATTTCTGCCCTGTCTCCCCGAGAAGGGCAAGCAAGCTCAGACACCTCCCTCAGGACACCCCCTGCTTGAACCATTTCCCAAACCCTCGGGGTCTAGGACGAGGCAGCATGGGCTGGGAAGGAAAACTGGTTTGTGAACAATTCGACTATTGAAAGTCAAGTTTATGCACCGTTCGACTCTCTGTTCCCCTCCAGGTGCGGTTCCTGGAACAGCAGAACAAGGTCCTGGACACCAAGTGGACCCTGCTCCAGGAGCAGGGCAACAAGACCGTCAGGCAGAACCTAGAGCCCTTGTTTGAGCAGTACATCAACAACCTGCGGAGGCAGCTGGACAGTGTCGTGGGAGAGCGAGGCCGCCTGGACTCCGAGCTGAGGAACATGCAGGACCTGGTGGAGGACTTCAAGAACAAGTGAGTCGGGGCGGGGTTGGAGGTGGGAGTGGATGATACTTTCTTGACATCAGCTGGGCTTCCTCCCCAGGCAGATCCTATGCGCATGGGCTGGAAACAAAGTGCTAAAGAACCATCCATGTCCAGGCTCATTCCCGTCCTAAAGCCCCTCTACCAGGCACCTAGCCAACAGGCCACACCCTTGGCACTGCCTGGTGAATTATGCAATTCCAGGGTCCTCGCTCTCAAGAACTTCGCTCCCTGGTGCACAAAGCACACAGCTTGGACCTAAGACGACTTCTTCCCAAACACCAGTGCCCGTTGCCCTGCCCAGTGTGGTGCCTTAAATCAGTTCTTTAGTTCTTGGGAACCAGTGGCTGGATTCCTTGGGATTTTTTTTTTTAAGTACCTGAGAAACAACCTAGAAGTGGAGTTAGGGGAGAAATTGTTTTCTACAGGATGAGTCTGTTGGTGGCTGAATTCTAACAACCCGAGAGTGATTAGAAAAGGCAGACACGAACAGAGAAATCAGTGCCCTCAGGCAGAATGACATGCAGAATGCTGCCAGGCTCCTGCTAGCTGTGCCCCTGTCCACCTGGCCACCTGTCTGCCTGAGAGGTGGGAGGAGCCCCCTCCCAGAGAAGGAGCAGGCTCCCACTTGACTTGGTTCCGTCAAAATCTCAGCTGGGCCCCATTCTCTGACCAGCGTGTCCTCATCCTCTCGCCATCAGGTATGAAGAGGAAATCAACAAGCGAACCACGGCCGAGAACGAGTTTGTGATGCTGAAGAAGGTGCGTGTGGGCAGGAGAGAGTGCGTAGCCTGTGGCTACCTTCTCTCAAGGGAGTGGCGCAGGTAAGTCAGGGTGGTAATCTGGTCCAACGCTACCCATCTCTGCTTCTCTAGGATGTGGACGCGGCCTACATGAACAAGGTGGAGCTAGAGGCCAAGGTCGATGCCCTGATGGATGAGATCAACTTCTTGAAGCTCTTCTTTGAGGCGGTGAGGAGTGTCCCTGATCCAGGACCCGAAAGGTGGACATCACCAGGGATGAGGGTCTCCCCTGATAGCACCTTCTAGATATTACTCTCCTGATACTACACTTCTTTTTTTTGGGGGGGGGGCATCACTGCCCTCTGGTGGTCGTGGGAGTTACCCAGCTTCGCTGTTGCTGGATTTGAACCGCCACCTCAGTGGGTTGCAGTCCTGCACTCAACCACTGCGCCACCGGGGCTGAGCCCAATACTGCCCTTCTAATGTTACTGTTCTGATACTACTGTCGAGTGGACAATAGTTCATAGTGACCCACTAGTGCCACCAGGCCTGTTAATACTACACATATTCTATTCTTTATAAGGCTGATGCTGGGAAAGGGAGGGGGGAAAAGACACGCTAAAAGCACAAAACCCTTTCAAGTGCTATTGCTTAGAACCTTTCCTGGTTACCACCTGCCTCCTCTTTTGTTTCTCCCAACACGAGAGGCTGCACAAATAGATGACTTTTAAATAGGTCATGGCCCCCAAAGGATTTGCATCTGAGAAGTAATATAGTAGGAGTCTCTTGAAGGCTCAGAGTTGTTAACATATATCTAAGAAACAGAGTCAATAATGCTTGGGTTTGTGTAGTTAAAGGATCTAATCTTGTGGTGCGAGGGGCTTTTTCCCTCCTCCAGTTGGCACGGCGTCATGATAGGGACAGTGCCCACGCTGACATCAGACACCACAGGCCGTGGTGATTGACCCCCAGCCTTTCTGCAGGAGCTGGCCCAGATGCACACTCATGTCTCAGACACGTCCGTGGTGCTGTCCATGGACAACAACCGCAGCCTGGATCTGGACAGCATCATTGCTGAGGTCAAGGCCCAGTATGAGGACATCGCCAACCGCAGCCGGACAGAGGCCGAGTCCTGGTACCAGACCAAGGTGGGTGCCACGTGTGAGGGACGGACATGAACCAACCCCAGTCATGTGTCTCTTGGGCTGGAGTTATGGAAACAGCCATGGAAAATCCCCCCCCCCCCCATGGAAATCCCAGAACCTTAACAGAAATCTCACCTTTGAGTGTCACTGGTAAAGGACAGGCCCTCTAAAGGGCATCACTTCAAACCTGCTTCATGCTCTGCCAACGTGGAGCCTAATCCAGCCCCAGAAACCTCCAGAAGCACCTGCCTGTCTCCTTGGCTCCCTGCCTACGAACCTTGGGGGTGTGCCATCCATGCTCACATGTGCTCTGTCCTTTCCCTGTTCTGGTGGTGACAGTATGAGGAGCTGCAGCAGACGGCCGGGCGCCATGGCGACGACCTGCGCAACACCAAGCATGAGATCTCTGAGATGAACCGGATGATCCAGAGACTCAGGGCCGAGATCGACAACGTCAAGAAGCAGGTAGGGGGCGGCTGCAAGAAGGCCAGAGAAATGCATGCTCAGACCCACTGCCGACGGGGCAATTCTGCCTCCTGGGGAGCGTGGAACTGCCCCCTGCGGGTTGCTGAGGCCTTGATGGGAGCAGACAGCCTCAGGTTCTCCTGCAGAGTCACAGCGGGGTTTGAACTGCTGACCTTGGGGTTAGCCACCTACTTACTGCACACACATCCCTCCCACCCCCCACACCACCACGGCTGCCAAGCAGGCAAGAAAGGGGTGTGAAGTCTGAAAGAGAAGACCGTTTTGTTTCAATTCCGTGTGCATGCTCGTGGGGCACGAAGGCTTTGAGCTGGTTGGTTCTAGTGAGAACCACCCCGGGGAGCTTGTCAAAAGGTAGATTCAGATTCGTTCAATGATCTGGGGTGGAAATGCGATGCTCAACAGGGGGTCTAACCAGAATGAGCCAGCCTAAAATTCTGGGGGGGGGGTTTCCCACATAGACACATCATCTAATTTCCTGCTGTGAGTGGGAGCAAGTCCCCCACCCCCCAGTGCCCAAGGCAGTCTCACTGATAGCTAAGTGCGCTTGACCCAGAGCCTCAGAAAGACATCTTGAAGGCCCAGTTTAATCCTGAGTCCCTATCGCCCTTTCTCCCTTCCTTCCCCTCTGTAGTGTGCCAACCTGCAGTCCGCCATCGCCGACGCCGAGCAGCGTGGGGAGCTGGCCCTTAAGGATGCCAGGAACAAGCTCTCAGAGCTGGAGGACGCCCTGCAGAAGGCCAAGCAGGACATGGCCCGGCTGCTGCACGACTACCAGGAGCTGATGAACGTCAAGCTGGCCCTGGATGTGGAGATCGCCACCTACAGGAAGCTGCTGGAGGGCGAGGAGTGCAGGTGGGGAACACCTGGCTGACATCAGTGGCTTCGTGGGTCATAACATGGGGTTCCTACTTCCCCACATGCTGTGAAATGTACCTCCAACGTGCCACTCTCCTGTAGATGATAATTACCCACAGGGCTTCAAACCCACACCTGTGTGTACAGTCAAGCCCAGACACTCTGGTCATGAAGGGCTCTTCTAATCTCGTTCCTCAGCACAAACAACTAAGCAACTCCAGACCCCCTCAGTCACATCCATCTCCAGAAGCCTATCGTTCCTGCTATAGGCAAGGGAACTTCGGCTGCCTTCAGGCTCTCCAACTAGGTCTTTGCTGCTATCAATCTGGCACTGAACTGTGGCGTCCTTTCTGCCAAAAGGACTTCCGTCCGTGTCACCACCTTTCATTCTGTGACTAAGCTCTAGAGCCCAAACTGCAGGCTAGATGCTCACATTTCTCCAAACCTTTCAACTGGGTGGAGAAGGACGTGAACGTTAACCTTCCTTTGGCGACCTGTTCCTAAGTCGTTGTCGCCGGGGAGCCCCTCCTGAGACCTAGCTTTGGCTCCAATTTACAGAGTCGTTCAGGCACAACAGGCTCCTCGTTTCTAGAACGAGCTCTGGGAACGACTGTGGGAGCTGTCCGCGTGGATTCATTCTGCGTTTTCTTCTTCCTCTTCTTTTTGAGTGGCCCGTGCTGACTTTACTCCTTCTCTCTTTCAGGCTGAGCGGAGAAGGCGTCGGACCCGTCAATATCTGTAAGTAACTGTGTGCAGTAACCGTGATGACAGGCTGGGGTATTTAGCATCAACTCAACAGCCTACTGATGGGACGCCCTGGACATTCCCGTCCAGCTATAGGGCCGGTTAAAAACACTCACTGCGAAAGCAGGTGAGAGAGGGAAAAGGAGACAAGTCAGGACCTAAGGTCACTTGGCTCATGTCCCATCTCTGCGAGGTCAGGACAGTAAGGATAATCCTCTCCATTGTGGGCCTTGTCCCCTGCAGTGTCTCTGCATCCCACCCTAGTCCTACCAGGGCTACCATTTTCTGTGAGTGACCTCCACCCCTAGGTTGTGACTCTCTCCCAGGAGCCAAGTTATTGATCTAGCCAGGGCAAGATCTGAGCCAGGTCGGATGCGCCTCACAGACTGCCCTCACCATGTTCTCCCTCTTGTCTCCGCAGCCGTGGTCACCAACAGCGTCTCCTCCTCCTACGGTGGTGGCAGTGGCTTTGGAGGCGGCTTTGGAGGCGGCCTTGGAAGCGGTCTCGGTGGAGGCGGTGGCAGCGGCGGCTACTACTCCAGCAGCAGCGGGGGCGTCGGCCTGGGTGGTGGGCTCAGTATGGGGGGCACCAGCTTCAGTGGAAGCAGTGGCCGGGGTGTGGGGATCGGTTTTGGCAGCAGCGGCGGGGGCAGCAGCTCCAGCGTCAAGTTCGTCTCTACCACCTCTTCCTCCCGGAAGAGCTTCAAGAGTTAAGGGCCCAGCGCCACCAAGTCACTGCGCCCGCGTGCGGCAGCCTGGCCTGTGGTGACCGCTTTTTTTTCCCTAGGAAGTTGCCCCAGCCCAACTTTTCCCTTTTCTGGAGCATAGATCAGACCAGCCCTACTGCAGAGGAGCCTTCTTTGACCCACCAGAGGGGCCAATCCCCCAGGCCCTGGTACCCCGTATCATGATTGCATGTTCTGCTTCAAACGAGTCTCGGTCCTCCCTGACAACAGAATCCACAATTTCCCAGGGTCTAAACCCAAACAGAGCCCCCACCCCAGCCACCCTGTGGGATCTGGTTCTGACTACCTCCAGAGTGTGTTCAAATAAAATGCTTTTATAAGATGGTGTGCGGAATTGTCTCTCAAGGTCTGTAACCCAGTCCAGGGACCCGTGCGAGGAGATCTAGCCACCATGTGCGCCTGGTTCTTGTGGGACTTCTCAGGGAGAACGTGAAGGGGCAGGCAGTATGGCCGGTGGTCCAGGGGATGCAGGAGGAGAAGAGGAGGCTGCTAAGTCTTCTACAATCAAGGAGTCAGCCTCTTGGAGGGCCCTAGCGGCAATCAGGGCATTTGTGTGGGAGACAGAGGAGGGTTTTACGCTCTTGTAAAGAATAACAGTCTCAGAAAACCGTGGGGGCAGTTCTCCCCTGCCCTACAGGGTCCCTGAGCATCGGAATCAACAATGAGCAGTTCATTGGAGGGGGCTGTTGAAGGCGAGGTGGTCTGTTTGGAGCAGCAGGCACGTGACGTGAATAACATGTGTGGAGGAGGAAGCGGTGGCCTCCAGGCCCTGAGAGGCCTAAGAGCTGAGCTCGTGACAACATTGCAAGTGCTCAGATTCCACAGCTGGGGCGCCTGGGTTTTGGACAGGCATGGAAGGGTCCCGGGCTGACAAAATCTCACCGAGGTGGCACTGTGTGGGAAGCTGTCCTCTTGGGATAAAACTTCTTTGTGAATATTTGTGAAGGTGCCGTCTGAATCTCTCTAGAGGAGCACATCATGAAGGCCATTTCATTCCTGTGCTCCTGGCGAAGGGCAGATGCTGCTCGGCGCCTGCCTGCAAACACTGTGCATGGATTGTATGGCCGTTGGGGAGTTTGATGAGTGACTGTGGAAAGGTGTCTTGCGTCCCTTCTGATGCGGAGGCAAACAGCGGCGGGGAGACTCTTGAAAAAGGGACTGGACAGAACATATTGGCCAACTCTACCCAAGCAAAATATCTGCTGGATGCTGATTGAATGGAGTCAGTAATTCCAATGATACTGGCCTCGGGGCCTGGGTGGGTGGTGGCGATGCACTGTGGGTGTGGCGCCATTCATTCTACTCAAGTTTAAAAACACGTCTAAATAAATAAAGAAGCAGGAAGCATAATCATCTCTTCTCTAAATAAGTCTTGTAGACTGCCCTGCCATTGAGCAGTCTCTGACTCATCTGCTCTGACAAACGTCAACAGCGTATGAACAGGTTCATGACTAGATGGTAAGGCTTTCTGGTCTGGGGAGGGAAGGCAGGCCTCTCCAGCTGGCCCAAAAATGGCTTGAGAGGAGAGGGGAAAGGGACTTGGGGCTTTCACAGTTGCGAGAGGGGAGCCGATAGGAGGATTCTCACATGTGGGTTAGGATTCCGTGACCGGGGGAGCCCTCGACCTTTCTCGTTGGTTCTTCCAGATGTAGACAGAGGGGTCAAGAGAGGGGTTTCGAGATTCAAGCATCATCACAAGGTGTCTTTTCATTCCAAATATCAGGCACATAACATGTCACTTTAACAGGAAGCAGAAGGGGAAAAATAGCAGAGACATCAAATGATTGCTTTGAGAGATATGAGGCAAGTGTTTTAGCAGCACTCAGTGATCATTTCTAAAGCTACAGAGAGAAGCATATTTTCAGTCACGTAGAGAGCATTTTCCACCAAAGAGAACATATCGGCTCCTTGGTGAGTGATTGAAATGTTTCTCTTTGAGATCATGGGCAGGCCAAGGGCCCTACTGCCCTGCCGCTATCAACATCATACTATAGACAGGGCTGGCGCAATAAGGAAAGGCAACGAAACAGGCACCGTTTTCTTGTTTCTAATCACTTTATCGGGGGCGCTTCCGGCTCTTATCACCGCCCAAACACGTCCATGGTGCCCAGCATGTTTGCACATATGTTGCCGTCACCCTTTTCAAAACATGTCCCTTCTACTTGCCCCCGTGGTGCCAGCTCCTCTGACCTCTTGTGGAAAGAAAGGAGGTGCGAGATTCCCTGTGGAATGTGGTTGAGTCTCTTGAAGATCCACATGGGTCTCCAGATGTTTGGAGTCGTTGGAAGCTAGACAACATACTGCTGACTGGGGTCTTCTTATACTTTCTTCTCTCTCCACCCCTTTTCACCGGAAAGATTTGCCATCCAGGTGAAGTGCTGCCCGAAACACCTCAGGGTCAGTAAGCTTTTGCTTTGGGATTGATGTTTGGTTGTTTGACACTGCAAGAACTTTTATGACTGCCAAATGTTTTGGTTCTATCCCCCCCCCCCACCTACTCCCACATTCAGTTATGAGACTGTGGATCACGACCCCATTGGGGGTCAAACCAGCCTTTCACAGGAGTCGCCTGAGTCCCAACAGTAGCAAAAGGACAGTGATGAAGCAACAACAAAAATAATTTTATCGTTGGGGCGGGGTGTCGCCACCACATGAGAAACTATGTGAAAGGGTTGTGGTGTTAGCAAGGTGGAGAACTCTGCCCGTATGGGATGGAGACCCCTCAGTTTAAGAAACTGTGTTCTAAATAACATATGGGTTTAAGAAATCTCAGGGGAATTCAGTCTCAAAAAGGAGGAAATTTGAGAGAACCCATTCCACCTCATTTCAAGGCATACTCTAGAGAGACCGTAACTACTCAGACCACACTGCAGTAGCATGAATGGTGTGCACGCAAATCGGAACAGAACAGAGTCCAGAAACCACCAAATGAGGGAGCCAAAGCAACAGAGTAGGGGAAGGAACATCACTTTAAAAAGAATTTTTTTTTTACAGTACTGGAATAAATGATGATTTATAGAGACTAAAGAGAGCCTCAGCCTCTGCTTCATGCTGTATGCCAAAACAAATTTGAGATGAATCATGAATTTAAGTGTAAAAGCCAAAATGATGTTTCTGGCAGGAAAATAGAATACCGGAGTGATAAGAACAGAAACAGAACACCAGAGAAAAGATTCTTTGCACAATGACCTGACGGAACAACGGCACGGCCATGGCTGCTGACCTCTACCTTGTCAATGGGAGGAGAGAGGCACTACTCTTAGAAGATCTGCTATGAGAAGATCAGACGTGCCTCCAACCTCCAACCTTTATCAGTTTGATAACTCGTTGCAATTGCCGCCCCAAACTCACAAACAATACGCATGATTATGGGGTTTATTAGTGAAAGAATTAATGACCACTCAGGGTCAGGAATGCTCAGGATACAGTTCTTCAACCAGGTTAGCCGTCTCTCACAGGCACACCTCCTTCAGACCCACTCCCGCTTGGCCATCCTGCACAGAGAAGTGTTTTGCATCTTTTTGTATACCCAAAGGTCCCCGGCCCTAGCTCTCTGGTCAACTCTTCTCCATTTAGAGGCCAGAGGCATGTCACTCCAACTCTGCCGGGAGTGGTTCTTCGTGTTCTTCATGGGTGAAGAAGCCCCCCCACTCTGTCTGGTACCAGTTCTGCTCTCCCGCTTCTTGTCTTGGCTGTCTCCGCCATCACAATTCTCCACATCCTGGCTAGAGGTTGTGTTTAGCACAAGGATCTCAGGTCGTGCTTCATTCCTGGCTTTCTCTTGATGTCATGAGAGTACCCTCCCCCCTCTGGGAGGGCTCTTTCAAAAGACGGGCCCAAGGGCAAAACTGGCCAATCCTCCTGTTAGGGTCCGTTAGATGCGTCTGATTTTAATGGCCCCACTACTCAGTGGTACTTCACTCACATTTGAGCAAGCTATCCAATGCCTTGGTGGTCCACATTGGCCCATCCCGCACCACCGTCTGATGGATGCTACAGAGGCGATCACTAGAACGTTCTGGTGGCCTGGTGGGTGGGACTGCTGACCTCGGGTCAGCTACTCAAAATGACCAGCTGCTTCACCCGTGAAACATGAGGCTTTCTGCTCCCACAAATAGTTGTGGTTTTGGACACCCACAGGGGAAGTTTTACTCTGTCCTACCTGAGGGTGACTCCACTCACTCACTACCGTCTCAGCTGTGCGGCCTCAGGGTGACTCTACAGGGCAGGTACCGATCTGTCGGCCTTCTGGGTAGCAACCAAACTAGTAACCACTATGCCACGGGGGCTCCGATTAGGGACATCAATTTGATGGTAATGCAAGGAGGGCCATATCAAGTAATTTACTGCATCGCACTGCACTGCACTGTCCAAGGACTTTCAGAACTCCCACGACTCCCTGACAAAAAGGCAGCACAAAGGCAAATGAGCAAATTACTCAGATACATCCTTGAGCGGTCGACATCACATAAAGGTGTTCAACATACTTCCCCATCAGACACATGCATATTAAAATCGCGCCAAGTGCGATGGCTGAGGATGATGTCAGCGAGGCACTGCTGAGCTAGGCTTGGGGTGGCACTCAGCCTATCGACAGCACCACGGGCCTTTCTGGTGTGAGAGAGGGGGAACCAGCTGAGTCCAATCCTCCTTGACTCTTTACCTTCTGCCGGCGCTGGATCTTGCATCTGGTCCCTCCATCCCCCATTGCTTTGCCTGCTGATCCCGGCAGACATCGGTGGACTGAGTGGTGGATTCGTTTGGCCAACTGTGTACCTCTGCATCCACCAATCCATGCCCCGCTGCCTGCTGCCTCTGCTTTGTTGTCCCACCTCCCAGTCATCACTCCCACCAGACAGGAGAACCCTGACTTGCATCAGACAGCTCTGACCTATTTCTACAACAGCGTCAGCTAATTCCTGATCTACTTCTATTTATAGCACACACACTGGTTTGCTTCTAAAGAGAGTCCAACCTAACACAGGAGGGATTCCTACCCACCCTCTGGAAGGATGAGCATGAGAAAGACGCACTGCAGCAAAGGGTTCCCAAGATGTGAGGCACATTGCTCTCTTGTGTACTGTGGATGGGGATAAAACATGGTACAGCCACTTTGGAAAAGTGGGATGCCCTTATCTTTCCGGGCTATTTGTTGAGGCAAAGGAAAAACACCCACCTACACAAAGACTCGCAGGTAGGTTCCAGCTGTATTCCAGGTCACTGTGGCCTGGAAACCCTGATGGTGGTGTGAGTTTTAGATGGACACGAGTCTGCAAGAAGTGACTGAGCTCTCCCTGTACTGACTGTGTGCACCTCACCGTCTCACCCTCAATAAACAACAGCAACATGCCAAGGAGGGTTTCCTGTCCCCTGCTTCTAGAGCGGGAGTAAGGAAGGAAGACGTGAACTGGAGTGCAAGAGAGACGAGCCAACCCACGGTCTCTGCGACGGGTCTCGACCCCCCAGTCCCCCTTGGGTTGGCTTCTGTGCCTGTCAGGAAAGAGAGAAGCAAACTCCAGGCTATTTCCCAGCAGCAGCCAAGGGAAAGCAGATGGAAAATTATGGCAGTCGTGTATGTGTGTGTCAATTTCAGGATTGGGAGCCTAGGGGTGGAGTCTAGCCTGTCAATCTGGAGATAACCAATGAGGCCTCTGTGTGGACATTGCTTTCTCTGGCTGGACTTCTTCTAAGGCAGACTGACTGCATCTGTCGGCCGCCCACGGTCCCTTTGAGGCCGCACATGTACAACTGTCGAGTGTGTGTTTGAGAGTGCATTATTTCCACGAACAACAGAATGAAGACAATATGGAAAAACAGACGAGCCACCCAACGTTAAGGGTCACAACAGAGCATTGTCCAGTTTGCTTGCTTTGGGCTTCGGATGGATCACTGACTCGAGGGGACAGTCACCTTCGGTGTCGCAGAGGGCCAGCGAGGGTGAGGGCGAGCCTCGTGCGGTAAGATGGACAGGCATTGTTGTCATCCCAGGGGCGGGCTGGACACTGCCAGCGGCTAGGAGGAGGAAGAGGAGGCAGGGCTGGGCAACCTCTCCTTCCGCTTCGCATGGGATTGTCTCCAGTCGGAGACCACACTGCGGAGGCCAGTAAGATGGCAAAGTGATACTATCTGGGTGGTGCTGATGGCTTTTGAGTCACTGTGTATCCCAGGAGGCTGCCTTCCTTGTCCACTCCAGGCCTGCTGCTGCTGTGCCCATCCTTCACGCAGCTGCCTGTGTTTCTACCCCGCGGGCCCGAGCCGGGGCTGTGGGATTCCCTCTGAACGCTACCGTCGTCCTCCCCTGTGGCTTGCGGGGTTCGGGTTGCTGTGGATGATGACAGTAGCCTCTCTCTCATTCGGACCTACCAGCCCCACCCCAGGGAGGCAGAAAGACGAGGCAAATCCCTTGAGACAGAATTCCCACAGCCTCTCCCTCCTGCTTCCCCCATGCTGGGGGTAAAAAAAAAACCACGCAAGACATAACCTCTGAACCCAGCCCGGAGCGCCGGGGCATGGGCAAGCTCCCTGGCAGAGAAAAGGTTGGGCTCACCTGCCCACCGCAGAGGAGGCTGCCTGCCATCGGCGTTACTCACAGGGCTGGCTCCAGCTCCCCTCACATAGCTCCCTGGACTATAATTCTTTGTTCTCACCTGAGGACGAAGACTCCGGCTTTCCCCACCCCTGGGAAAACAGAGCTTCCCTGGCGCCACCGTTCTGAGTGCCAGCGAGTTTTCATCTGGGAAGCCAATTCCTTAGTTGTCCTCGGGGTCCCCTTTGCCCAGCAGCGCAAGCCTGTCCTGGGGACCAGGGTGGGGAATGCACAGAGGGGACTGGACTTTAGGGCAGGGCACCTAGCCTCAGGGAAAAGGGGCCCCTGGGCACCTTCTGGACCCAGACAAATGTGATACTTAAGCCAAGGACAAATGAATTGAGTCCAAGCATCCCCCTTTAAGGAGTATGAAGTTGGTGACCCGTGAACACAGAAATGGATCAGCCGGGGCGGGGGCGGGGTGGGGGGGGGGCTGTCCTCTCCGTCTCTTACCTTGCTCTCTTAGACAGCCCTCTGCACCTTCCCGGAGTCTCTCAGTGACCTCATGCTCTGCCGGGGTCCCCAGGGATTAGCTCCCAGGGCATCCCTAGCAGGTGGTAGGGAGGATTTTAAAAGTACAGCTCCCAGTAGGAGTATATGTATTAGAGACCTTCTTGTCACTCTGTAAAGAGGAGAAAGATGTGCGTCAGGAGATTAAACACAGTATTCCACATGGCTGCTCTCACCCAATGCCTAGACCAGGTCTGGGTTTGGATAACTCAGAGATTGGATGGCGGCTCCTTGCTGTAGTTCAGTACTTCACTCAGGCCAGAGTCGAGGACCTGAACTTGCCACTGCGGCGCTGGCTGCCTGTCCCTGTGTGCATGGCCCCAAAGGGAGACGGGCAGCCAGCAGAGGGTGACCCATCAGGAAGGAGAGCAGCCTGCTGACCTCCTGCGAGGGCCTGGCCTCCTGCCTCCAGCCCAGTGCTGCATCTGCCCTCTCTGTGTGCATCACATCCAAACAGCCATTCTGACATCCCCCAGGGTCTCCGAGTGTGCTCCTTTCCATGTCCTTTGAGTCGGAGGCACAGACTGAAGTGGGACAGAGGCAAGATCAGGGCTATACAGTGAAGGGCGGAAGGGTTTTCAATGAGATTCTCACAGGATCGCCCTTGCTACCATGGAAGAATGGACAGGAGCATTGGCGTGATGAGGGGGGAATTCCCCAGCACAATATCCCGAGCCCTTTTCTCACCGAGGCAGTCTTAAGTGTCTGCCAAGCTGCTTCCTGTGAAGCCCCCAAATCGCCCTGTATCCTTGGAGGAACTCTTTCGGAGGATAGGAGGGGCAGTTGCTGTCTCAGAGTTCACAAAGGCAATGGCTTCACTCTCCACGGGTGAAAAGTGATCAGGGTCTTAAAAGTGTGTGAGCAGTCGTCTAAAGTGCAGCTCCTGGCCTCTCCCGGCTCAAGAGAAAGAAGTGTGAGGAAAGTGGAAGACGCATGGAAACCAGGAGTGGAAGGGGCTCGTTGAAGCCCACTTAACTCTCAGTCTCTACTGCCCGGAGCGCAGGAGAACGCGATGATGGCCAGCCATCATGACCAACTGCTCCTACAGGGATTACATTTGGAGGTGCTGGAGAGTGTGAGAGAAAGAGCTAAAGCAAAATTTCTAATATAAATTTATAACAGGCTTACTGGTCAGATAAAGGTGGGCGGGGAGCCCCCCCAACTCCCCCCACCCACACTAGCCTTTGGTCACTGCTTCAGGTAGGCAAACGAGCTCACCCCCATGGCTCAGTTCTTACCCAAGGACCCCGATCAGAGGGCCAGGTAAGGAGGCAGAGTGGAAACAGAAAACACTAGGAGCGAGTGAGATAAGGGATGTTTCATTATGGGGGGTGTGATTGTGGGATATAAAGAGGCTTTTTCCAGCTTGTCTCCCCAAATATATGTCAGATCTAGGACTCTGTTTCCAACTAATGGTAAATGATTGTCAAGTTGTTTCCCTGAAGCACCAGGCATCCAGAGCAAGCAGACCCTATTATCTGTCCCACTATAGGTTTCCCATAGGTCCCACCATAGATGGGGCTCACTCCCTGCTACTAAGGACAGTGGACTACTTTGCTGAGGGAGAGCTCAGGGCAGGTCAGACCAGCTCTATGGCAAACAAGGTCGGGCTGCCAACCTGATTCTAGAATCTGCCCATCTTGTCACAGGTGTACCCTTAATCCCTCCTCTTCCTATAGTGTGTACACTCCTAGATCACTCCCCTTCGATTGCTGTCTTGCCTATGGTACAACCCCTTTCTGGGACATAGGTCGTTGCCTGTAATCAGGGGACTTGCACACCCCCAAAGATATATGTTTGGTTAGAAATAAATATAAATTTTTCTCTCTTCTGCCCTCTCCTCCAGCATCCCCTCTAAGGACTTAAGTGAGTATGCTGTCATGAAATGTCTAACTCCTTCATTTTACTCTCTTCTATCCTCTATGACTTTACCATAATCTTTATATATCATAACCATACAGTTGAACCTATGAGTCCTTGACAGTGCTCGGGGCTGGTCGTCCCTCACATGTAATCCATGAGATGAAACAAAATGCATAGAAATTGTTGAATGGAGCTAGCTAGGGATTGCTTCTGTCAACCTTCACCCAATTCGCAAGAAAAAGCAGAGAGCAGAGCCCCTCTGGAATCCTGGAACCATCAGCACAGCCTTCTGAATGGACGGCACTGCCCTGCCTCAGCCTGGCTCTGCAGACCTCCTTGGAAGCCCCTGCTTTGATGGGTAGCATGTTCCCCCTGAAGGCTCCCCAGTGAGACCAGCATCAGTTTCTTCTTGTTAGAGCCTGTCTGCAGTTGTCCACTTATCACACACACACACGTTCAAACACGTTTTCTTCAGCATAAACTCATGCGTGTAGGGACTGGAACCCTCGTACCAATACTCGACTTCCCTTCCTAAGTGGTGTGGACAGTGGCCTGAGCCAGCAGCTCCTTGGACCATACTATGTGTAATATAAGAAAACGCTGCCGGGTTCTGCCCCGCCATCAAATATGGTATATTTGAGTCCATTGTGTAGGGCCAGGCCAACCCATTTCGAGAACACTCTCCCGGGGGCTCCAGGAATATGTGCTGTGGACCATGGAGCTCCCAGTGAGATTCACCTGCCCTCTGAGCCAAGGCTGGAAAACCCAGCATCTCAACACAGGCACTTATCTTGCTTTAAGGGCAGGAATGGCAAGAAGGGGTTGGTGGCATTTGAGGAGACCCACAATGGGGGTTGTTGCTGGAGAAATCACAGCAGGTGAGAGGATCTGGAGGAAATTTAGGGAAACCAATATTTCAGGTGTGCATAGGAAGGGAAAGAGGGGAAAGAGTGAAAGCAAGGTGGCACTGGGAAAAGTTGGTGTTCTCATAGCCCCCACGTGCAGGTCCTACCACAGTGAGAGGGAGACCAGGAAGCCTCTGATACCTGAGGTAGGGTGGGGATGGCATGAGCAGCCAGTGGTTTGGTTGCTGAGGGAACTGGAGACCTACAAAAGAGTGTCAAGCACCATGCTTCCCACAGGGGAGGCGCATGTGACCCCAAAGGAACTAAGAAAAAGAAAGGAACTTTCTGGTTTTCTTTGGATGTTTACACACCCCAATCCCTGCCAAAGCTGGTTGTGGCAGAGCTCTTAGAGTCAGGGAACTGCTGCCCAGCTCACTGCTGTGGAATGTGTGAACGGGAAAGGTCACCGTGCACCCATGTCCCTATCTGAAGTGAGTTAGGCTTAGCAGGCTGTGGGGCAGGGGTGCAAGGGACGTGCTGGAATATTGCTAACAAGTAGAGCTCTGAGCACCCCACTTGGGTGGCAGAGCGGGGGGGGGGGTCACTGAGAGCCTGGAGGTGGAGGAAAAGGGAAGCAGGTGCTCCTGCACGATCTCAGCCTCACCCTGCGGTGACTCACCTGTCAGCATCAACTCCAGAACTTCAGTCCCCAGAGCATTGCCCAATGGCTAGACAGGGCGGCGATCTCCCATTCTGAAGCAGGAAAAATCATTTGGTTCCTGAATGGTACCAGATGTCTGGGATAGAGATGAGGTAATAAAGAAGCAAGCACCTGTTATATAGCATCTGCCCATTTTTGTGGTGCACATACTGGTATCCCAGACGATGTCAAGCTACCTCAGACTTACTAACTGGCTTGCAGAATCGGTGAGCTTCATTAACGACAGTTTCTATGGCAGGTCCTCATGGTCTGAGTAGGCAGGTCCCTGCCTCCTCAGCATAATAGGCAGGGCATTGTGCCAGGTGGCAGACAGAGGGAGACCTTGTTCCTGGTCTAGGTTACCTACAGATTAGTAGAGAACAACTGGCGGACACAGGTCCCACTGATGATCGGAGAAGAGGTTTCAACTTAGATCTGAGGAGTGAGAAGGAAGTGCCCAGCCCCAAGGGGGCCCAGTTGGCAAGGACTGTGTTCTCAATGGAGAAAAGAGAACGTGCACAAGCACCCAGAGAGGAAGGGCAGCGCAAGAGTTTTCCATGCCCTTCTGAGGGCGAGTTGTTGGGACTGCAGTGAGAGGGGCACGGTGGTACAGGAAGCCGGGGAGGCAGAAGGGGCAAGCTACCCAAGGGGCTTGTGAGAAAGACTGGGGCCCGAGTGCCCTTCTCATCTTCATGGGGCTCCACTGAGGGGGCTCACCGCCACGTCCACCCCTAGGCCAGCCCCTCTGCCCTGGACACCACCAAGCAACCCACACTGGGGAACTCCCCGCGTTTGTCTGAAGTCATCGATTGGAACTGGAGTCACCCCTGGGGACTCAGAAGGAGCTCTCTCTTCTAGAGAAGCTACATCCCTCCCCCTCCCCTTCCTGGATTTGAGACCACTGAGGACCTTCCCTCATCCTGACTCCGTGAGCCCAGAATGAAGTTCCGTAAATGCAACACAGGAGGGATACTGCCGACGTGACATTGTCTCAAGTAGCGCCAGTGCCAAAACTTGTCACAAGCCAAATGGCAGCGTCAAGTGAGCAACCCGGGGAGACCCAGAACTGCTCTGGGCCTCAGAGACCCTTCAGCACACTAAGAAGCCACCCCTCTGTCCACTAGCCTTCCCTCTTCTTCGACAGATAGGGCACCAGCCTCTATTGAATTGTTTACCTAGCTGTGTAAACACACCAAACCTTAGGGAATGAATATTGGGGTGCTAGGCACGCTACCTAAGCACCGAGAGAAAGTGCCTGGGTGGTAGACTCCCTCTCCCCCCGTCCAGCCCCCCAAGGACATTGGAAACATGCTGCTGTTCCAAAGGGACATGCCGACCCTTTTATCCAGCCTGCCACCACCCGTGCCAACACTCTTAGACAGTTCAGTGAGCAAAACAACGTGCCACAAGCAAGAACAGCTCTTTCCCAGAACTGGGTGGAAGCACATTCTTGGTCAGCCATTGTGCAACCACGGGTGGGGAGAGGCACTGCTTCCGTTGTCTTAGGAAAGTGTTTCTCTCCTGCCAGATGCTGAGCTAGTGCCTCCTTTGGGCAGGAGACACCTTGCCCTCCTGCAAGGCACAGCCCCCAGAGTGGTGTAGGACGGACCTCGGAGAAGAGCAGAGCAGCACGCGCTTTCCTCGCTCTCGCCTCAACGTGGGAGTTCGTCTTCCCTTCCCATGCTCACCTCCTGAACGGTGTGTTTTCATAGAACATGCCAAGAATGTCTCTCTATTCTCCTCAGACACAGGGCTTTATGTCTTGACTGGGGGGGGGGGGGAAACAAGAAAAAAAAAGAAGCTTGCTGCCCCTAAATCAAGCGTCACTCACTTGGCAGACTGCCCTTCCTCTAATGTGTGTAGAGATTTGGGGTGTCTAGCACGGAGATTAGAAATAAAATTTTGGAATTTACTTGTGACATCAGCCCACTTGTAAGGGCACATTTTTATGATTCATTGTTTCTGTGTGCCCCTCAACTTTCCACACACACCCTGCTAAGAAACGTGATCCTCACTGCTTAAGGAACACCAAGGAGTGTGGAAATGCACAGACAGGAGATTCCTTGGCGATTGTTTTAGCCCATTTATGTCTAATTCTAACACTGAAGCGGTGCAAGAATTTTTTTGACCAGCAGAGAAAGGTGTCTATGAATTTCACTGGGAAAGACCAACTACTGCATCATCAGTTCAATGGAAAGGGTGAACACTCAGGAGAATGCTTAAATGCACCACCCGAGGAAGCCAGACTTCTGGGCAGTGTGGCCCTGGGGCATACCTGCTCTGTCCTCTTCCAAAAGTCATCATTGAACAATTTATCACACAGTGTGACCAGATTTGAAGCCGACACCTATAACCAGGGGAGAGGGGGGAGGGAGCGGCGCAAGGTGGGGGTGGTTCTTGATTAACAATTTGGTCTGTATGGAGAAACAATGTTCATAAAATGCAAAACAGTATTGTAATATATTAATTTTAAAACACCGTGGGACACAAGACGAATTGTTAAAAAGCGGGATGTAAACAAATGGACTTAGGAATCAGAAACTCGGCATCTGGATGTTCTTCTGTTGGGGAGTTCTGCCCCCAAAGTAGTCCCCAGGGCCATGACAGGCTAGCAGAAAGAATGGTTCAACTATGAGGAGACAAGAAAGAGGGGCGCAAAGCCAGAGGACCTTTCTTGCTGAGTCCTCTGGGCCGATGGCTCTAAGTCCTGTAAGGCGTCCCACCCAGTGGGGAGGGTGCTGCTGGTGACGGAGAAAGCCTGTGTGGGAAGGGGGCACACAAGGGAGTGTCCACATGAAGCAGAAGGAAGAGACGATTATCACAGATCAGCTCCTTGTCTCCTTTGTTTGAGAACATGACTAACTCATTACTTCAGTTCATTTGCATCCACCCTTATTGTGCTGTGATCAAGTCAAGGCTGGAAGGCAGGAGAATTTCTCCATGACTAAAGGAAGCCAAAAAGGCAATCTTCATATTTCATACCTTTCTAGAAACTTGGGAGTGATCTCACTATTTGTAAAGCTCAGCCCATCCCAACCTGCAAGCTCACCTTCCAGGACAGAGCCCAGCCCATTCTTAGCATATATAAAGTCCTGCCAGGAGGACCATCTCTGCGCTCACTGACTCTCAGCTCCCTCTCACTGCAGCCTCTCACTTGCCTCACCTCCTCCTCTTTTGAGAAGCATGTCCAGCAAATCCACCATGAGCCGCTGTGGCTTCAGCGCCACCTCGGCCAGAGTCCCTGGGACCTGCCGCTCAGGCTTCAGCAGCATCTCCATGTCCCGCTCCAGGGGCACTGGGGGTCTCGGTGGGGCCTGTGGAGGGGCTGGCTTTGGCAGCAGGAGTCTCTATAGCCTGGGGGGCTCCCAGAGGATCTCCATTGGAGGGAGCAGCTGCACCATGAGGAGTGGATATGGCGG
>PVJH01028677.1:0-27032 GCA_004026705.1 Nesogale talazaci
AAAAAAGCTTCTAAATTTGTATATTCACCCTGAACTGCCCTCTGAACAACTTCACTTGGATGTTAAATAAGAATTTTAAATTTAGCATGTCCTAAACCTCATCTCCTGATTTTCACCTCCACCACTGCTCTAACTGGGAAAAAAAACAAGGGGGTGGGAGGAATCAAATCACCCTTCTCCTTCTGCAGTCTGCTCATCGCAGTCATTGACTGGCGACTCCCATTTTCAGGGTTACCAATCCATCAGCTCATAGATTAGCTCCATCTTCAAATGGTGTCCAGAATCTCACTCCTTAATCCCCCTTTCTGCTGCTGTCTGGGCTCCATCGCCCTCGAGCTTGCCTGCATGACTCTAATTGCCTCGTCATAGACCCATTTGCGTCCACTGTTGTCTCTCTACCCACTGTCGCCTTTGCTCATGTAGCAGCCAGAGGGAGCTGGTTAAAATGTTGTCACATCACTCCTGTTTGGTATTCTTCAGTGACAGAGAATGCAAGCCTCTCTGAGGTGGGCCTCGCGCCCCTTTGACTTCTTGTTGTCTCCTCCTGGCAGCCTGCCTCCCAGCCAGGCCTACTTGGTATTCTTTAGAAATAAGCATACTCATTTCAAGCGTATTCTGAAGCTTTTGCCACTTCCCCTCTGCACAGAACGTCCTTCCTGCAGATCTCTGAATGGTCTTGTTTCCTTTGCAACGATGCTGGAGTTCACCTCATCTGAAAGACCTTTCCCAACCCTACTCTATGGCAGGGCCGACCTGGGGTCCCCAGCAGGTTTCTCAAATGAGTGAAACACAACGAGAGGGAGCCTGGAATGGTTTTTCTGCTTCCTGCATACCCTTCCTCATCCATGCTGCTGTTTCAGGGAGTGTGTGGCTGCCACGCTTGCTCTTTGGGGTACTGAAGATGGCCTCTCATTCGTTCATATTGCTTGAGGAAAGCTCCGAGGAAGGGTGGCCAGACCAAATATTACGTCTAAGGTGTGATCGAGTGTGGGAAGAGTCTGGCTTGGTGGGAACAAAATAAAGCCAGGTTGACCCACTTCCTTCTCGTGGAGTGAGGGATGTTGCCAGGGGAAACAACATGCAGCATCATTACTTTATCTAGGAAAGTCCCTCTCCGAATGGTCCTTAGCAGGCCCCAAGGTGCAGTGGTCACTGGTAGAGGTGCTTTGAGGAGGTCACACTCATTCCAGCAGGACCTCTGCTTGATTTTGAACCTGAGAAATGCCAAGCCAATTGAAGTGGGTGGATAGAATCAGTTAGATGATATGGTTTAATTATACCAGCTTTTATTATAGTCACAAAATGAACATCTTGACATCTTATTCACGAACTTGGGAAGGCTGATGGGAGCAAGAATTCTCTCCATGTCATAGTGGGTGTAGAACTGATGCACAGAATCATCACGGAACCTGCAGAGCGGGAGTTTGGGTGAAACTTACTGATGCTCTTTCTGACCTGGCCAATAAAATGCTACCAACCCTTCTTGGAGTTTTATTTCTTTCGGATTACTGTAACTGGTGGAAAACATAGTTAAGAGAAAAGAAGCTTTCAGTCAAAGAATTTGCCCTTATCCCAGGTTTCCTGGATCCTTGAAACTGGTCCACTTTCTAGGTCACAGGTGCAGTTTATCTCTCTGTAGGTGAGCCCTAACAGCAGAGAAGACCAACAGTCTCTAGCAGCCTTAGAAACTTCGCCACGATTTGGTTCGCTACAATGTTGCCTACGCAGCTGTCTGAGTCACAACTTTCAATTGTTAACATCAATTCCCCCCACCCCCCCCACCCCTGGGCTACTGTTGGGTCTCCTCACCCCTTGTGAAGATCCTCTTCCTGAGCAGCCTCTCTCATTACTGAATAAGCTTTCATCACAAAGGTCTGCCCAGTAGCGTCTTAGATACTGTTTTTACAGTCATTGCTGAGAATTTGATTCTAGGCGTTCAATTTAGAGACTTCTCATTTTCTGAAGGAAGCATGTGACCTCTGACCCCACCCACAATCATTGTTAGTGCCGATGTTTTAAGAAAAAACAAAAAAACGACTGGTAGAGGAGAGAGTAGTTGTTTGCATTGCTCCTTATTAAAGGAGAGCTAATTAATTTAGGGCACATGGGCCTGCGCCCTTGCCCAGCGGCTCAGAGAATACACCCATCTTGGAGCCTCCTGTGTGAAATAGTCCTGGTGGTGTCTTGGCCTGCTTGGGGCTGGGGGGGGAGGGGGGAGGTGTAGTTGGTTGCATTCCTGATTGAGTCGGGACGGGGATGGCCCCGAAGTCTCCCTACAGCAGGCTCCAAGCAGTAGGTGGGGCCCCTGGAGCTCCATGTTGAAAGCAGGCAGCCGTGGTAACTGTTAAACACTTTCTCACAGCCTCTCCGGAAATTACTGGCCACAAACGGAGCGAGAACAAGAATGAAGGGCAGGACGCCATGATGTACTGCAAGTCAGTTGGGTACCCCCACCCAGAGTGGGTGTGGCTAAAGAAGGAGAACGATGGCATCTCGGTGAGTAGGCGGGCATGCCTGGCCCTCTGCCCGGCTGGCAGCTACCCTGCCCTTGGGTGTGTGCTTTGCTTCCCTAGAGCCCTTTGGCAGTCTCCAGTCCGCAGGGCCCCCGTGACAAGGTTTGTTGAACAAACTGTCAGTCTGTTAGGGTGAGCTCAGCTTAAACTTTTACTAATCTCTTTGTCCTCGAGGAAAAAATTGTTGGAGATGTCTTCATGAGCCTCTCTGTTTTTTTGTTTGTTTGTTTGTTTTTGAGAAGACAAGGCACCAGTCGGAGGGCAATTAATAATTTATTACACATATTGATGGAGCACCGGAAAAAAAATGACTAGGAATTGGAGTCCCTGATAAGATCCTAGGGTCAGCTTAGACATTGGAAATCTGATTTGGGGATTGGGGGGAATCTCCAGAAAAGATCCCAGAAAACGCCTGCTCTCTCAGTGGGATGTCCCATCCCCCCCAGGTTGTTGGGAGTCCGAGAGTCTGGCTTTCTCTGGCTGAACGTTCATGAGCAGCCTCCTCTTTGGTCAGAGGGAGTACTGTACAGACAAGCTTCCTCTCCCAAAGTTTGGTCTGCCCCGCAGGAGACTCCGCCCACACCCTGTTAAGTGTCAGTCTGCAGACTCCTAAGGGACCCTCAGAGACAGTCTAGCTCAACTTCTCTACTTTGCAAAGAAGGAAACAGAAAAGTTACCTATTAACCACAGTAGGACAAAAACCAAGAGTCAAATACTGTTTTCCTTTTCCTTTAATCCTGGGTCCATTAGTCTTTGCACCCTATAATCTCAGTAATAAAAATGGCCAGGTGCTGACCTGCCAGCATCGGCAGTGATGATTGGATTCAGAATTCTCTTGGTCTGGGAGGCCAGGATAGAGAGTGGAGAGGAAGTCTCTGGGGGAGGCACTTTCAGGGTGGCCATGCATTTGGTCAGCAGGCACGCGGTGAGGAAGTGCCTCTTCAGAGCCGGGAGTGCTCGCACAGCCGCCTAGGCAGTTCATCTTCCTTACTCTTCTCAGGCCTGCAAGCTCTTCCACTCCATGGTGCATTTTGAAAACCATTTGAAATCCGGCATTATTCACTTGCCTTTCGTTTTGAGTGAACGCATCATTTGGTGGAGGACATTTGGAAGAAAGAGACGGCTAGAGAAGTTACTCTGTGGGCAGTGCCTTTGAAAACCAACTTGTTGGCTAGCCTGACTCTCTGTGAGTGCTGAGAGAAGCGTTGCCACCAAAGGGCGCCCGATGAGGCCCTGGCCACGTTGCTTGCACTGGAGGAGGAGGTGGCCGTCTTGCACGGGGTAGCATTCAGAAGCTGCCATTGAAGGCTTGATGACCCTAGTCACCTCCACCTGTGAGGGACAGCCACAAGTGATGGGCAGGTCGCGTAGGGTTTAGACAAGGTTGCAGCTTTGTGCATCTGAGGGTTGACAGCTCACGAAATGACTGGTCTTGAAGGTGCCACGTTCCCCAGCACAGCCGTGGGGAGTGGGGGTGGTCATCCCTGTGCAGACTGCTATGCGTGAGTCCTTGAGATTCCAGCCTTTCTCCTCATCCTTCTGAGGCTGGGGTGCCACCAAAGCTCCCCTGGCAATAGGCGCACCTCCCCAGACAGAAGGCTGGTGATTGCACCTGCCCACGCTCAAGTGGACGCTGTGGCAAGATCCTGCCACCGGTCCTCTCCTTGCTGCCACACGTCTCCCAGGAAAGCCGTGCTCCTGACACGTCCCAGCTCCTGCCGCTCAGGGTGGACTCTGCCCTCATTCATGCAGACACTCTCATCCTGTGCTTGGCCGTTCCTCCCCTTCCTTCTAGGCCAATGGCCAGCACTGGTCACTCACTGGGTGCCCTCAGGCCTCTGGACAAAGCCCCCTGCTGGGGGTTGCTTGACATGTTCTGTGTACTGACCCCTTTGGCGGGGGAGGTGCTGCTTCCCACCTGAGACCACACACCTGGTTCATTTTTGTGTCGTTTCTTCCCGTCTCACCTACAAGTAGCATATGTTAGTAAATACTGATTGAACAAATTAGAATCAGTTAACCTGGTGCCACGCAAGAGACATATCAGATTTCTCCCATTCTTGACTAGGGACAAGTTCTTAGCATTGCTTCTGGAGGAAGTTGAAGGAGCCTTCTAGAACTCACCTAGCCTGACAGAAGAAGTGCTGCCGGCTCCAAAGTCATCAGAGAGGCTTAAGGTCACCAGACCCACCTGGCAGTGGAGGCCACCCCATCGCCTAGCCTCTTCCTGCTAGTTTCTGACCTGGTCGCGGCCTTTCCCGGGACGGTAGGCGGTCGGCCTGCCTCTTTGACTCCAGGGAAGGTCGACAGCCTCGGGCGTGGCTCTGTTAGAGGCATGCTGGAGAAGTTGCTGGTGAGATGGTTGACATACATTCTTGAGCAAAGATGGTTGCACTGGATCAGTGCCAGCTAGCCAGTGTTCCTTTGCCCAGCCAGACCCCTGCTCAGAATGCCCAGCGGCTCCGTATGGGCCCCGTCTTGTGCGTTCTCCCTGTTTCTGGTCTAACCCGTCTCGTGTGTTCTCCCCTTTCCTGCCCAAACAGGACATTAATAATGCCTCTGGCCGCTTTTTCATCACCAACAAGGAAAATTACACGGAACTGAACATTGTGAACCTCCACATCACAGAAGACCCTGGCGAGTACCTGTGTAACGCCACCAACGCCATTGGCTACGACTCGGTGGTCACCGTCCTCAGGGTGCGAAGCCACCTGGCCCCACTCTGGCCTTTCCTGGGCATCCTGGCTGAAATCATCATCCTTGTGGTGATCATCGTGGTATATGAGAAGCGGAAGCGGCCCGATGAGGTTCCCGACGGTAAGGCTCCCCGCGAACTTGCTCTGAAGTTGGGGTTGGCACCGTGGCGGGGTGACCAAGCACCCAGAGGACTGAGAGGGTGCTGGGGCCCAATCCAAAAGGAAGGGACATTCTCCAATTACTGCTCACCTCCCTAACGCTCAAGATGGTTTTCCATTCTGATTCTGCCCCTCTGTTTGGGGTCTTCTCCAAACCCCAGCTCTATGAGCCCTTCAGGTCCTATGTGGGGATGGCAGCCGTCCCTCTCTCTGCTCAGCTCTGTCCTCCTTCAATACAGATCATCAGGCAGCTTGAGTTTGAGGCGGATCCAAGCCAAGCCGAGAAGCCCGCCCCCAGGGCCTTTCGGGCACCTTGAAGGTGTGCTGTTGGTTGCCCGGGTGGCCCCCGAGGAAACCGCCTCTGCAGACTGTTCTCAGGCACAGGAGCGATCCAGCCTGTGATTCTCCATGGTTCCTTTCTTCTGGAAGGTTTTACGGCTCTTTCTTGGGTTTTTATTCGGTTGCCCAGAGAAGAGTGGTGGCAGGTGGCTAACATTCTGCCTGTCCAGTGGAAAGGCGAAGCTAGACTAACCCCTACCGTCCACGCTGCTCTGCCCCTGCCGACCCTGGCCTAGAACTGGAGGGGTTGACTCACCTCAGTGCACCCCAAGTGCAGTGGAAGCCGATTTTGGCTGCCAACAGGGTTGCTGATGATTTCCCGATGGTTTGGGCTTGTGCTGCTGGACTCTGGCACCGAGCTTGTCCCCGAGTCATCGGTCTCGTGTGGTAGGGACCCAGGAACACAGCATCCCGGCCGGCCTGCCGCTTAGTGGCGCAGACCCTCTTCAGCAGTGTGACCCCGAGGCTTTAAAGTCTCTCAAGGGCAGTGACTATTTCCCTACTTTCTCAGCAATTCCGGAATCTCCTTGCCTGTGTTAAGCTAAGTATCATCCTGGGTCCTGAAGGGGTTTCAATGGAGACCTGGGGGGCTGGGGGGTGGGAGATAGGAAGCAGGGTCTCTTCGATGAGTGACTAGTGTGTTCCAGCATAAGAGGGGGCCCATGGTGTGGCCTTCCTCTCTAGGTGCACGGAGCAACTTCTCTGTGTCACCCCTAATTGTCTTTCTCTCCCTGCTCAAGTGAAGCGGGCCTGCATTTAGACCAGAGAGCAACCGGAGAGTTGCCTGTTGGTGTGTTTTCCGCTGGGCTCTTGGGGCACACTCGGGCCTTCTCCCCCTTCCGTGTGCTGTGGCTTTGTTCCGCATCCCTGCCCTCTGGAGAGTTGGTGGGAGAAGGCGAAGGTGGACTTCACGACCTGCTTTCCGAGTTCAGAGATGAGGCTGGCTGCCCCGTTCCCTGCAGAGCCGCACCCTGACTTTAGTATGCCTTCCTTGTCAAAAGCCACTCGGCTTCTCAAGTGCTCTAGCCCAGGGAGGGTGGACGATTATTCGGGGTTGGTGTGAGGAACGGATAGCATTGGCTGCCTTCCGGAGTAGGGAAGCAGAGACCTGGTTTCCTCCATGCTCTTTGGTTCAGAAACCTAACAGGGACCTGTTTGTTGTGGAGACATCGGTGGCCAGCTGCTCTCCAGCCTCCTAGAGGGTAGACCGTTTGTAAGGTAAACCATCTTTGCCTGTGCAGGAGCTCTGGGAAGAGAAGCACCCATGGCACCCTTACAAGTGGAAAACGCCTTGCTGCAGCCTCGTGAGAGAATTACATAGTGCAAGCAGCTCCCCCACCCCCATTTAGTAAATGTTGAATTGAGGTGAACAGTAAAGGGTGCTGGCAGCCCTGTGGCCCAGAATTCCCAGTCAGGACCCCCTGGATCTGTACCATTCTTAAAAACCCCTCCTGCCCCTGCCCCTGCCCCACCCTCCTAGGCCCCGAGGTCTCTGTGGGTCTCGCTCTCCTTCCTTGGCCAGTCTGTTTGCAGTCAGTTCAGTGAGAACAAGCCGCCTTTCCAATAAGCCCCTCCCTCCCCAAATTCACTTGCAAATGTCTATGTGCACACACTTTTTGGAATGAATGAAGATACCAGCAGGAGATGTGACACCTATTGGCATTTTAGAGCCAAGAAATTGTCACCTTTCAACTTTCTGGTGACCCTGTGTTGGCTTATTTATGTTCTTAGGGCAATGGGGATTTTAAAATAAGATACATATTTTAAAATAATACTGATAAGTGTTTTCTCTGCCAAAGTAGTACTTTATTATCAAGATAGACCTGGGGTTTATTTGAGACTCAGGTAATGTTTTTCTTCCGAAAACAAGGAGCACTCACATTTGGGGCCGTCTGTGGGTTCTTCCGCTAGTCACAGAAGGCTACAGTGCATTCGTGGAGTGTGCCCTCTGAGGGTGCTTTGCTTTTCTCCTAGGAAGGAGGCTGGTTCATTCACTTGTCCCACTAGAAGCAATTACTCTTTTGCAGTTTCTTGCAGAAAAGGGTTTGGGTGAAGGCTTAGTTGTGTTCTGCAAACAGAAGTCCCAGTCTAAAATTTTACCCACTGGGTTTACCGGGTGTTTTGTGAGGGAGCCACACTCACACCGGTGTTCCTGGCCTGGCTGTGGCCTCAGGGTTGGGGTCCCCCAGTCCCTGCACTGCTGTTACCTTCAGTGTTTCCAGGAGCTGCAGGCTTTGGCCTCGCACCCTCCTCCCCAGTCGCCTGTGCTCTCTGAGAAAGAGTAGGCCAAGCTACCATGCCTGGCGCCTTCTAGCCTTCTAACAGCGGACATGTGTGGGCTCCTCCTGGGGTGGCTCCTGCCAACTCAGCCAAGCCACCTGAACCCCGAGGAAGTGTTAGGAAGGGGACTGGCAAGCACAGTGGTAGAGAAGCCAGTTGAGGGTTTCCCGGGTCATTCTCAGGGACCCTGAGGCGCCCTGGTGGCGAGTTGGGGCACGAATTGGGCAGCTCACCATACGGCCAGTAGTTGCAATCCACCAGGTCTCCCTGGGAGACAGAGGAGGCTTTCTGCTCCTTCAAAGACTTTTAACCCTAGAACCCACAGGGGCAGGTGCTCTTTGTCCTTCAGGGACGCTGTGAGTCAGGGTTGACTCGATGGCAGGATTCGGGGAGGTTGTTTTGGAAATGGCCTTGATAGATAGCCAAACTTTCAGACACATTTGAATAAACTAGACTCTTAACTGGTCAAAACATTCGGACACTGTGAGTGACACAATATACATGTGTATACGCATACACGCGCGCGCACACACTCTAACTGCAGGTCAGCTGGGTAACAAGTTCCCAGGTATTGGAAATACATTAGGACAGAAAAGGGAGTAACCATTCCTCTCTCTTGGGCTCAGTGCTACTCTATGGAGGACAGACCCAACGGACGTGTATTGCCCACAAAGCCCCCTGAGTGAAGCAGCAGCTTTGACGAGACAGCGCTTGGTTGTTGGGGCTTCACAGCCCCTGTGCCCACCTTCCCCTGCCCGGCAGCACAGAGTCCCTACTTGATGAGGTGGTGCCGCTCGCAGGCTGGCGCCCCAGCATCTTGTCTCCATGCTCCGGCACCAGTGGCTACGGGGGACCCTGTGTCCGCTGGCCACTGGCTCTCTGGGCCTGAGGGTTTGGGGGATGTTGATATCTGTCGGTTACTGTGACTTCTTTTTTCTCCCCTTCAATTGCATCACACCCTTAAAACATGGTGGTAAGTGAGCGATCTGCATGCTTTTGGAGTTTGTTTAATCTCCGCTTCAGTCTATCCGATGCACAGTTCATGACGTTAACACTATTCCTCAAGTTTACTCCATTCACTCTCACAACTAATTTGGATTTCAGTTTGCTGTTTAATCCTCATCTCCTTTGGTTTTTGTACTCCCCACCACCACCACCGCCCGCTCCCCCCTAGTTCTTTCTGTTCTTTTCCCTCACTCCTGATTTCCTTTGGGGTTCAGTTGTTTTGTGTCTGGCCTGTAAGAGTCGCATTGCAGGGAACTGTGCAGTTGGAAGAGTGGGAAGATCCTAGCTCCTTTCCTTGTTCTTTGGGGGATTTCGGGATGGGGGGGGGCGCGGGGGCCCGTTCGCTGGTGAAGACGACATTGGTGTGACTCACAGCGCTTCCCACTCGCAGGCATGGCTGCTTCACTGGGGCTGGGTCCCCTCGGGCCACCCTCGGCACGCTGGCAGCTTGCTAGGCTGGAAAATGGCGTTCCTTACAGACAACGGGGTGCACCCACCCTGACCCCCAGAGAGATATTTGTGGCGTGAAGGGCCTGGGTCGTGCCCACGTGCCATGATTGGGGCAGGCCTGCCTGGCTGTCGTGCCTCCCTCTGCCCTCTGCACTTGCCCTGCCTGTTCTTTTTGTTGGGACTGTGGTGAGGTTCCCGCATCTGCCGCCCCGCATCAGCAGCCTGTGGTTTCGGGGTGCAGCCAGAGCAGTGCTGGGGTGGCGCAGTGAGGGAGGACAGCGGCGGCCATGTGTCTCTGTGTGTCTCCGCTGCGTGCACAGCGCACCGATGTCGTGGGTGTCGCAGTCCGACTTCGTTCTCTGTCCCTGTTCTGATGGTGTGTTGTCAGTATCGGGCTCTGTGGACCCGGGGCTCACTGGCCCGTGTTTTGACTGATGAATCATTGGCTTGTGGTTAGTTTCTTTTCCTTTTTCCCGTCACTGTGTGTGCTGGCGGTGGCTTTGCCTTTCCGTGCCTCCAAGGGCCAGTGGAGCAATGTCTCCCTTTGACAGACATTCCTCCCGACGTGTGCTCCTGCAGATCGCTGCCCCGAGACCGTGGCCTCCGTAACTGCTTCATGTGCACCAAGTCCCCTTGTGGAATCCTGCTGAGAGGTTTTCGACCTGCCCCTCATGAAGTGAGACCATTCTGGGGCTCCTGGCCCACCCACCTCCTGTACATTCAAAAGAAATCAGATGTACTCCCCTGTGCCCCTAGGGGGCTCTGCCTCCACCCCATGTTTCTCTCCCGCTTTGAAGGGGGCCAAGTCGCCCTTGAGGTTTTAAATGGCTTCTCAATGCAGTTAACACAAGCTTTTCGCCAAAAAAACAAAACTGGTCCATGACTCCTGTGGGTTTGCATTCTGTTTCTGGCCAGGGAATACAGTGAACCTATCTTTCTGTCTGCGGATGTCACCGCTGCCTCCTCTTTGCTGTGTCACAGAGCGCCCCCCAGTACACAGGCTCGACTCTCGTGACTCCCTCTTCCTCTCTGGTTCTCCAGACGAAAGGCTCCCTGAATTGTAGGACTGGGCCCAAACTCGGCCATGTCTTCACAACAAGAAAACAAACAGCAGGATTTTACAACTGAAATGTTGGTTTGTCTTCTCATCTCTTTATGAGTGAACCACTGGAACTTGGGGACAAGATGAGAATAATGACCTTACAGCCTATCTGTCCGCTACAGTTGCAGTTTTTCATGACACGCATTTCAAGTGTTAACTAAACCCATTGAAACAACATACCTGCCATTACAAACCCGACTAGCAATAATTCCATGAGTGTTTTGCACTTCCAGATTGAATGGCCTTGAACAAATGCTATGAATAGCCATGTTTGCCACTTGCAGTGTGCTCTTCTGTTAACCCATATCCAGACTATAACAACTTCCTCTTTTCTTCTTCTTCTTTCATCTTTCGACGGATTATTTTAAAAACTGAACAATTGTGCAGATGATGAACCAGCTGGGCCCATGTAAGTACTTTCCCGGACACTGTCCAGGGGGTGGTGGTGGTTGGCGGCTCCCCGAGAGTGGGTGAGCATGTTGGAGAACTAATGATGCGCCTTCAGAGTGGTGGTGTCCTGAGTGGGGATCGTTTGGGTCTCAGGACAGGCAACATAGTTCCGTTTCTGGTAGAAGCAGAGTAGAATACCAGGCAAAAGAAAGTTCCATCCACCGATTGCTTCAATCAGTAAGGTGGGAGAAATTCAGGAACACTAGAGGCTTTGGGTTTTGCTCAAGTTAACTGGGAAGCTGGAGGAGAGCATGCCCTTCGCCCTGCTCCCGGAGCAAGCGCTGGGACCCAAGAGGGGCGGGGCCGCCTCCAGTCCAGGAGGGAGAGCCTCCGTCTGTCCCACGGGGGCAGTAGAATTTAGCAGAGAGCAGAAGATCAATTCTGTTCTCAGCTTTGTAGTAGTTCATTGGAATTGAGTTGGTTGTTGTCTGCCTCGGGAGTCAAAAGGATCTATTACTGAGTGAATGTAGGTATTTGATATAAGGGCTATTTTTATCCCCCCTCCCTCCCCCAAATGATTTCTTTCTTACCTGCATCAGGGGTGGTAGTGAGTGAAAGACTCCTGTATTTCCATGTGTTATACTTTCAGTAAGTAGTTGCTTCTGACTGTGACGTTAACGCTTGTAATGAATTTTTCCCCCAAAGGAAAACCAACTCCACCAACAATCACAAAGATAAAAACTTGCGCCAGAGAAACACAAATTAAATACTCCTTCTAATGTAAGTATATGGCCTTCTTTAGAGATTTGAAAGATCATGTTCATGTGAATGTGCTTCTGTTTGACTTTGTCACCAAGTTCTTGACCCGTTGGTGTTCCCTTGGGAGAGCTTTCAAGTCCTCTCAGAGCAGCTGATACTGATGTTGAGTTCTGTCTGCCCACTGTTTGTGGCTGGGAAGGGAACCATTTTTTTTTTTTTTTTTTTAGCGTGTTGTTTGGTGTACTTATGAGTTGACATTTCGGCAACTCTGACGCCTCAGACAGGTAACACTGCACTGCTCTTCCCATCTGTAAAGAGGGTTAACCCTCCGATCACCACCTTCTTGGGTCGGTGAATCCCAGAGGCCCCTTGGGCTCACTTGGCCATCAAGGGGAAGGCACATGGAGGTCAGAATGTCATCCCACATCCCTGAGCATGCTGTTTGAACCAGAGCTGTTTCCCATGGCACCTCCTGGGCCGCCCCAGGGGACGGTGCACCTTTCCCTCTAATTTCCAAATGCTTTTCTCTTTCCAGGTCGTTAGGCTCCTGAAGCTGGTGGCAGCACGACCTGCTAAATTTTATGCTTGGGCCTCCTGGGTTCTCTCCCCCCACTCTCCTCCCCCTCCAGCGAGCAGCACCACAATGACTGTCTAAAGCATGCCTTATTTAGCCTCTCCTGTAAGGATGACCTCGCCAGACACATTCTAAGCAGTGCTTCAGTGTAGAAGGTGTAAACTATTTTGGGCTTGATGTGCTGTGAATGTTGCCTTCCCCTCCCCACACCCTTTGTTAAAATATTTAAATAGACGTGAAAAGGTCCCCTGAGGATCGGATCATGCATGCGCCATTTTTTACTTAATGCAGCTGTTAAATTGGCAAAGCTCTCAAATGCACTGCTGCCATCTAGTGATACATTTTTGTAAAGTACAGCAAAACCTACAGATATATACAGTATATAAATATATATATATATATTTATATTTTTGGGGGTGGGAGAAATCCAAAAATAAAGTAAATGCTTGTTTCATTTTTAAGCTGCTGATACTCACTCCTCATTGTATGTTGTCAGATGAGGAAATTGTGCGGTTCCGATGCATACAGATGAGTAATATAAAATGAAATGTATAATTTTAAGGGCTTAACCTATGACTTTAATAAGAAGCTGGTACAGTCCACTGAATGGATATAATGAATTGCAGTATATATGTATGATTGCTTTTTAAGTGATTATTTTTTTCTTGTTAAATCATGTAAATTCTTAAATCCTTTTGCACTGATGTGTTAAACCTGATTCTTGTACATTCAATTAAGGCAAACTTTTATAATTTACCTTTTATTTTAAAAGACCTTGAAACGTTACAGCATGGTGGTTCTCTATGCGACTAGTTCTCCCTGATTGGACATTGTATTTCCCCCCATTGATTTACTGGATGGTTGATTATAGATTTTCTATCCTGATAGGGTTCTCAAGCAGTACGGAACTTTAGATGCATGTACTTGTGTTTGTGTAATTGTTGAAGTGCAATGATGTATTAAAAAAAGGTGAATTTACCTGTTTTTAAAAAATAAAACATTGACAAAAGGTGTCTGGGATAATTGCTTTTTATTCTAGTATCTTCTTCCTGGGTTACAGCTGTACACAGTACGCTAATCTCTCAACCCTGTCAACTTTTTTAGTTCCTTCTCCACCTCCTCCACAAAGGCTGGAAAATGCTGGTCCAGAAGGCATGAGCGGAGGAAAGGGCCTAGATCGCCAGCTCCCCAAGCCGACTGCCCGTAGGCAGGGGACAGCTCCTCCGACGCCAGGAGAGACTGCAGGGATATCACAAGAGGCCACTAGTTAGAGTCTGAATCCCACCACCGCCTTGAGGAACATTTAGGGAAACCAGTCAAAACCAGTTAACTTTACAGAGGGTTCCTTTTCACAGTGAAACATAGTGCCCTTATGTCTAATGTTTTCTACATCCCTCTGCTAAATGCATACAGCAAGCAAGAGAACCCTGGACAGAGCGAGGGCACCCTGGCTTCGATGAAGAGGACTGGCCAGACCCACCCTCTCCTCAGGGTCCTCCGTGTGGAAGCGGGATGCTGAACGGGAAAACCACGGTCACCAATGCACCACCTGGATGATTGACACATTTAGTTTACGCCTTTTGGGGTGGGGGGAGGAGGGGTGTCCTGAGATGTTAGTTTTTAAACCATTTCCGTTATTTACATGTGAGTATGTATGCTGTACTCTGGTGAGTAGGTTCTGTGGGGAGTCACGGGCACAGAGAATCCGGTCACCACCAGCCACCACCATTACGACACCGGCCTTCCCCCCACCCGGCAAGACTCCCTCTCGGAGGGGCCCCGGTCAGAACCTCGTGCGCCCTCACCTGAGAGGGTCTGCTCCAGCTGAGATGCAAGTAAGAAAAACGTAAAGAAACCAGCCGTCAGTTCATGCAGCTGAAAAAAGGATCCATCACACAAAGTTTTGCAACAAAAACACAGAAAGCTTCATTCAACAAAAACATGCGAGCGTGGCTCCTCACACCCTTCCTCTAGGTCTACACCTTTCCGGAGGCGGGGGGTCCGTCACTCGCACTTCCCCAAAGCATTCTGCGCTCCTCCGTCGACATCCTATCAAGTGGCGGTTTGAGTGTCCTTGAGGGCCTCACGTTGGGTTTTCGGTGTTTGGGAAACAAAAACGTCCGCCGGGACAGGAGGAGAACTAGCAGGTGGGTGGGGTGAAAGCAGATGCTCCTAGCAGGTGGGTGGGGTGAAAGCAGATGCTCCTGGACAGCCCTTGCTGACCTCGGAGAAGGAGCAGGCACGTTGTCAGGAGGGAAGCCGCTCCCTGGTGCGCCCTTTCTGGCCGGTTTGTCTCCTAAGACCCCACGAACTTCTGTGACCTTCAGGAAAATCTTAGTAAAATGGCCTGCTACCTCCCCAAAGCAGTTGCTGTCACCTCCTGAAACTGACCTTGGCCTTGAATTTAAGTGGGCTCACAGGTCATCCCTCCTATTTTCCTGATTGAGCCTTCTTTAAAAAGGCAGCTGGTGCATCAAAGACAAACGTGTACTGAGTGCTGTCTGTGGCTACGTCCCTGTCAGAGGCATGTACGGAGGACGCGGACTCCTAGTAATGCCTCACTCGCAGGAGTGGGACTGCTGGGTTATTTGGCAGATGGATATTGAAGTTTATCATAAACTTCTCCACAATGGCTGTTAGCACTTTAGAATCTACAGACTGTATCGGAGTTCCAACTGTACCTCCTCCATCTTATTTGGCCTTTTTTGTTCTTTTAACTTTCGCTACTGGGATCAAGTGTCATGATTTCTCTCTGTGGGTTTAATGTACAAGTGAGGACCAAAAACACTTAGTGCACCTAGTGGGGTCACCCCGGAAGGTTCTCTCTGGTCACAGTGAACGTTTTTGGTAAAGCAGTTCCACTCGAACCTTGTTTTTGTGGTGGCCAAGTGAAGAGAAGAGCGTGCGGCTGTGAAGTTTTGTCTGCCCGTGAAGAATGCCACAGAAACTGTTGTGCTGTCGAGCACGGCTGACAAGGGCAGCGATGTGGGAGGAAAGGGTACGAGTGGTTTTCTCATTTCAGAAAAGGATAAATGTTGATTGATGATAACCCTTGTTCTGGATGTAGGTTAGCTTCCCAAAGGGAGGATAATGTCGACAAAATGTGTACACTTGTGCTTGAAGTCCAACAGTGGACCACTGAAAAGATGGGGGGTTATCTGGGCTATCTCGGAGCGTGGTTCAGCAAACTTTAACCGAAGATTTGGGAATGAGAAGGGTCTCTTTGAAATTTGTGGCTTGGGTTCTGACTGACCAGCAAAAAGAGCGTTGACTGGAACCATGCCGTGCTTTGAAAGAACAGTTCCAAAGTGACCCAGACTATTTCTTCAAGGTCATTACAGGTGATGAGATATGGTAGTGTTCATATGAACCTGAAAACAAACATCAACCAAGCCAGTGGAAGATGCCATTGTCACGTTGCCAAAAAAAAAAAACAAAAAAACACCCAAAAACCATCAAGTGAAATCAAAGATCAAGAGTTTTTTTGATCCGTTTGCTCAGTTGTGTTTTTGATGGGAAGGGGTAGTGCATTTGGAGTTCCTTCGATCCAGCTGTTAATCAAGCTTTCTATTTAGGTTCTGAAAAGATTGTGTACAGTGTATGACCCAAAAAGCCTTATTTGTGGCAGTTGGGGGCCTGGTTTTGCCACCACAACAATGCACTTGTTCATGCAGCCATCTTGGTGTGCCGTTTTTTTTTTTGCAAAAACGGCGTGTCTTGCCCCATGCACTCGACTCACCTGCTCTCGCTCCGTGCAACTTTCTGTTTCCATGAATGAAAAGGGACAGGAGAGGGCAGCGGCGTGACAATGTGAAGAATAACATCAGGGAGGGGCTGTCAGCCTTCCAGACATGAGTTTGAAAAATGTTTCCAAGAATGGAATCGCAGATTTGACAAATGTATCAAGTGTCATGGAGAATATTTTGAAGGTGATAAGGTTGTTTTGTTTAAAAAAAAAATAGCTTGAGGGGAGGATTCCAGTTTTGGGGGGGGCTACCTCTTCGTACATTTCCCTAATCACTGTTGATGCAGAACTTTCATGCTTTGCCGGTCATGTATTTGTTTATGATGACATGCAGTGCTTTCAGACAATTTGAATGTGTTGGCAACATTTAAACAGTGGATTTCCAATTAAAGTGGGGCTGCTTGAAAGCTTGCAAACTCGGGCGGTGCACAATCCACATTCCCACATAGCTGTGACCGACTCCATCCCTGCTGTGGCCAGCCTGTCTTTGACTTCATGGGCCCCTCTGGCAAGTATGGGTTAATAGCCTTTCCTGTAGATGGCATGGTATCTTGATGCAATGGACGTTTTTTTCTAGGAGTTTTCTATCATAGAAAGTTACTTTTCTGTATTCAGATCAGTGCACATGGTCGATGTTTGGTCAGTGCCGTGGAGTCGGCTCTGATGAGCCACTTCTTGCTCCAGTGACCTCCTCACGAGCGTGCGTTCAAGCCCTTGATGCGGCCTCTCTGTGGGCCCTACTGTTTTGTTGCCCCCCCTAGCATGATCTTTCTCCAGGGATCGGCCCTTCCTAATGATCTGTCCAAGTGAGACTGGCTGTATTTCTAAGACACACGTATTCTTGTGTAGCACTGACAGTTCCTAGGTAAAGACATCACACCCTGCCCTGAGCTCCGGTATTTATGTGGCTCCCGTGTCCACAGCCACTGCGATCCAAGCAGCCCAGAACCTCACTGCAAACAGGAAGGGGCTTCAAAAAGTTCACCAAGAATGAAAGGAAAAGACAGCAGGTTTTCCCGAAGGGCTTTTGGTAGCCTCGGACAAGGCTACAAAGTGGACATTGGCTACTAAGCTGCCCTGCTTTGTCTGAGTGGCTGGCTGAGAAGAAAAGCAGCATGGCCCTTCACTTACTCTGATGAATGTGTCCCGGGCTGCTTCTGGGGGATGTGCACTTGTTAGTAGTCGGCCTCTCCACACAGTGTGACCGGTGCAGGAGAAGCCTCGTCCTGGAGTGCTGACAGTCCCACACTCCGTCTGGTGGAAGGCATGTGCTGTGCCTGACCAGAGCCTCTTGTCTCCCCAACCTAGGGATCGGCTCAAGCAGAAACTTCAGCTCACCAGCTGGACTCCAAATTGACTGAGAGACTTGTCTTAGAGCATTTCTCAAGTTCACTGCCCAAATCAAATCGAAATGCTCCCCTTGTGCTCCTCTCTTTGGGAAGGCTGGAGGGGGTTCTTAGCGTCACACATTTAGAGGTTAACACTTTCCCCTCTTTGTTTCCTGAGGAGAACAGTGCTTCAGTCTGAGGGGCATCAGAAAGCTCATGGAAAATGGGGCTGACCGCTAGGGGAGGATGGTCATGCCCTTTCTGAAGCCCCCTTGCACAGGCCACTGTGTCTGTGCTCCTAGTTGGGGCCTACGAAATGACCTGTCTCTCCCCTCTCTTGCGGCCTTCCGTCAGCTTATATCCTGGACAGTGGCAAAGATGTGGACACACGTTCTCAAGAAACCACTGTACTCTGTGACAGAGATGAGCACACACACAAGCTCTACCTGTGCTAAGCGGGCCACCGAGATCCTCTCCCCTGGAGCACTGGGGCCTGGCGATCCTGGCGCAGGTGGCAGCGGCTGTGCTGAGGGCTGGCAGGATGGGAAGGAGACAACAGCTGTGAGGACGCTGGATGAGCAGCATCGTGAACACACGGGCCACCTAGAAATGGGAACACCTGCCCTGGCGTGCAGAAGAGCAGCGGTCGGTCTGCACCGGGTCCCCCAGGACTGCCCCTCTATGTACCAGGTGCTGAAGGAGTCCCAGGCTGTGTTCTCCGAGTCTGCCAGTCAGTGAGTGCTCCCCCTCGAGACAGCACTCACTGCAGCGCCCAGCCCAGAACCCACAACGAAGGAACAAGCCACAAGCAGCTGGTGGGCCGTGGGCACCATGCAGTGCCTGTGAACCATGATCTGTCAGCCCTCCAACTATGACTGAATTACCGATCTGTGCTTAGTGTGGAAAAGAAACAAAAAACAACCCCTGCGATCATCAAGTAACCACAGAAATAGTTATATTTTTTAAAATGTCAGCTTAGGGTTTCTGAGGAAATGAGTTCTGTAAATTTTTTTTCTAGATACCTTTCATTCAACTGTGTGCCTACCTTACACTAGGGCCAGGAGCCCTGGCGGCTCAGTGGTGATGGATGGGGTCAGCAGTGGGGTGAGGTCCTCCTCCCCTAAAGAGTCGCGTCTCAGGGACTCACGGGGGCAAGTCCACTCCGCCCTACAGGCAGGCTGAGTTGGCACCCGGGCCCTGGCAGTGAGTTTGAGTTATTTATAACCCTAGACATGGGGGGTGGAGGGGAAGGAGGTCCTGTCCTCAAGAAGCCACAGACCAGTGAGATCTGAAGCACACAGCTTGGCGCGTACTGGGCTGAGGTAGGTGCTGGGCCTCGTCTTGCAGGCGGGGAGTGGGCTGAGGGCCCTGTGCTCCCAGGGGAGGGGACGAGCAGCTGCATGGGACTTGGGGGGCATGAGTGACGAAGAGCAGCCACCACCTGACGGGCGGACACCCCACCTTGGTTCCTTCCCCGCCAGCACCGTGCAGGGGTCCTGGACCCCAGCTGCTGCCTCGTTCCCCGCAGGAAACACACGGGTCCTGTGCAGGGCGGGTGCCTGAGCTTGTTCGGGCTGCCGTGGTGCAGGGTGCCCTGTACTGGATGATGGTCAAACAGGCCTTCGTCAGCGAGTATGGCCTTCAGCAGAGCCTGAAAGCATGAGCCAAAGGGGTGGGGGCCCTGGAGCAAGGGAAAGCCAGTGCAGAACAGGAAGTCACAACGGGTGCAAGGCCGAGGGGCTCTCAAGAACGGGAGTCTCACTCAGACAAGTTCAGTTCTCTCCGGCTGCCTCGTGGGGTCCCTGCGCCAGCACTGGCTGGTTCTGAGCAGATGGAACAATCCCCCTCACCCCGAGGGCTGCCTCCAACTGCTGGGGAGATCCGCCCGGCCTGGCGGCAGCAGTCAATACTGAGGCACTTCGTGGGGTGGCCCCAGGGTCCCTGGGCCCTTTGCCCTCGCAGAAGGAACGGCTGTGCAGCCCGCAGCTGATGCCCAGGCGGCGGCGTCCTCCTGGCTGCTGGGCGCAGTGAGAGCTCCCGAGGGACTGCCGGTCTCCCTCGTGTGTTCCCACCTCCCAGGTGGGGCCGAGTTGCCTTAGAAGCCTCAGGTTGAGAAACACCTGGTTAGGCCGCAATTAGCAAAATGACAAGGCTGAGGCAAAGTTAAAGAGCAGTGTGAGGGCCAGGAAATGAGTCACGAACTTGAAATGGAGAGCCATGGGATGAGCTCTCCCTGTAAAGAAGGGAGCACCTATTTAGACAAGAAGGTCTACGCACAAAGCCTGCGGCTGCCACTCAGATTCCAAGTCACATGACCCCGCGAGACCCAGTCAAACTGCCCCCATCGGGGCCTTTAGGAACCCCTCTGGGGAGGCGGCCGGTGGGTGCAAACAGCTGTCCCCTGGTCAGCAGTGGAGAGCTGCAAGATGACCAGAGCCTGCTGTAGCTGGACCCGAGGAAGGGCGCTGGAGGCCAGAGCAGCCCGCAGGAGTGCAGGCAGAGCGGGGGCTGTGTGCCCTGGCGTCACCAGGAAGGTCGTGTGCGCTGCGCTGGCCGTGCGTGCTGCACCGCACTGCAGTGGGTGGCTTTCTCCTGGAGGCTCTGGCTTGCCTTCTGCTCTCCAGCTTCACACGCTCGTCTCACGGGGGTCCTGGCTGGCTGTGGGCTGTTTCCCCCAGTGGCGAGGCCGCCCCCTGGGGGACACTGGGTTGATGCCGGGGCTGTGAAGGCTGGCAGCTCCACTGTATCCCGGATTGTGGGCCTCAGGACAAACATGTTGAGTTGTCAGGGGGTGCTGGGTAACTTCTTTTGTCTGAGAAGGGTGTAGACCCAAATAAGGCTCTACTGGCAATCTAGGGAAGCAGAGTGTCCTCAGGGCCGGGATGGGCAGCTTGTTGGGCCCCCAGGTGATTCCAGGGGTCAGCCACATTTGGAGGCGGCCCCCAGAGGCTCTGAGCCTTGCTGCTGGCCACAGTGCCAATTTGTCCATCTGTAATGGAAGATCAAGCTGGTGGAAGGTAACCACCTGCTTACCGACATCTGCCTTACACCAAACTCACACACACACAAATGAAGAGGAAAATTCTAAAACCACTAAAATTTGGTTTGGCAGATGAAATATTCTGCAGGAAATCACGTAGTACCTGCTTAAAGGAAGAGATTGTATGCTCCCCTGGGATGAAGTGGTGATAAAACCTCAAGCAGGAATTCTCCCGCACCGAGTTTACAGAGGACCAACAGAACACAGTGGTGGAAAGTCATGTTTGTGAAGTCATACTCAAAAGTCGGGAAAAAGACCTTGGAATTCACCCCAAGGTTAGAGATAGGTCTCTCTTATTCATAACAGGTGGAACTCCTCTGCCAACAAGGTACTGGAATATATACTTGGGGACAACTCCATAGCAACGATTCTTAAACTTGGCTCTTAAGACTTGTTCACACCTTAAGAAATGAGGCCTTTCAAAGGACTTTTGAGTATAACAGTATTTACCATATTAAAAATTAAAAATAATTTAAAATTAGAATACTAACAATAAATCTGTTATTTCAAAAACATCCTGAAAAATATATTTCCCAAAGCAAAAATGTAATAATTTTTGCCACCCTATATAGAACACGATAGGACCTGTAAAGGACATCGTAGCACTAACTGCCCTCTGAGTTTCTGTGACTGTAACTTTTTTTTTCCCCAATGATTTTATTGGGGGCTCTTAAAGCTCTTATAACATTCAATACATCATTTGTATCAAGCATATTTGTACATGTGTTGTCATACTCACTTTCAAATATTTTCTACTTGAGCCCTTGGTATAAATAAGCTCCTCTTTCCCCCTCCTTTTTTTTTAACTTTATAAATCATTTTATTGGGGGCTGTGACTGTAACTCTTTATGGGAATAGAAAGCAAACAGACTGCCATCGATTGCATGCCTGGATATAGTGACCCAACAGGGCAGAGTAGAACTGCCTGTGTGACCTCAGCGACTAAAACTCTGGAAGCCCCATCTTCCTCTCACGGAGAAGCTGGTGGTTTCAAATTGTCAACCCTGCAGTTAGCAGCCAATCCGTACCATGCCGCCACCTGGACTTCTTCCACAAAGCGATATAGATCGTTCAAATGGTGAATCATTTCATGATTATTTTAAAAATCATCAATGTCAACATCAGAAAAGTCTTTGGGGTAGGAAGCGGTCAAGTTTTTCAAAATTCTAATCTTCCCTTTACAGCTTAAATTCCATCATTATCAATAGACATTTCCAATTGCTTTCCTGATGTGATAACATCATTTCTACATTATTTCTTCATTTTCAATAAAATGTCCACTGAAAACCCAAATCTGAGTAGACCACTGCCTGCCCTTTCAAGTAATTGTGGCTTTCTTGGGGAGGGGGATGTGGCGATTAGTTCAGCTCACTGTTCAGCGTCACACAGCGGCACGGCCCTCACTGCAGTATGCAGGGCCTGCTGGTCGGTTTGTTTTCGTGTGAGTGACTGCGGGAGGTCGATGAATTAGCAGCACGGCGTGGTGCTGACAGCAGTTTTGGCCACTTTGGCTTTTATACAATTAGTGCAAACGCCCACACAGTGAGAGGGGTAAATGACGCCTCCAGAGTGCGAGGAAAGGAGCCCTGGCTTTGCAATGGTAAGTACGTGGTTGCAGACCGAAGGGTTGGTGGTTCAAACCCTACCAGTGGAGGAAGACCTGGTGCCACAAAAGCTACAGCCTTGGAAAATCTGTCGGAAAGTCTAACTGTCACATGGGATTGCTCGGTGTCAGAATGGACCCAATAGGAAACAACAATGTTTTGGAAACAACTTTGACCTGGTGGACCCTTAAGAAGGGATTGGGGAGATGTCTTTGGACCAGACTCTGTTCCTGATAAGCTTAAGTGAGTAGAACTCCTGTGGGTTTCTGAGACTATAAATCAAAAGTCTCATCTGTTTTAAACTGCTGACCATGGGGTTAGCAGCCCAACCTGCTGCACACCAAGCTTTCTAGGATTATGGAAGGCACGATGAGGATCAAGCCTGCAACTAAAACAACTCGGCCACCATTAAATATCTTTCAAACTACAAGCTCAGTGGACCCCTCTGTTCCATTTTGATTTTGGCCCCTGGGGTACTGTACAGCAGGTACAGCCACCTACTCACCCCCGGCTGCAGCGGGACACTCTTCACCCACTCCTGCCCTTGGCTTTCACCTGCCTTGGGTGGCCGGGGCTCCTGGAGGATTCCTTCAGGGACCTGGACGGTGATGTACTGGGCCAGGCTTTGCACACAGCTGCAGCAGCATGCCAAGGCCTGCTCCTTTGACCCGCCACTGAACTGTACCCGAAACATGCGGCTTTTGCTCTGTGGGGAAAAACAAAAGTCATGCTGAGTGACCCTGGATATGCACCCCTTTCATTCCAGTTTGGGGGGGCACCCTTTGCTTCTCCCTTTGACACCTAAGTCCTCTCACTTAGAGTGAGTTCCTTCAGGGAACTAGCATCCACCAAAAAGAAAAAGCCCCCAACTGTAGGCCGAAGGTGGTCCTGATGGCAGTGAAGATCAGTGTTTCATCTGGCTTGGAAATGAAAATTCTCAGAGCTTCAGTGGCAAATCAGTGAAGGGAACACACGTGTCAGTCCTGGCTCTACAATGTCTGCCTATGGCTGAGTACACAAAAGAGCACACCAGGTGGGCGTCGCAGGGGAGAAGCGAGTGAATTTCTGTACAGAGCCCACTGTGAGACGTCTTTGCTGTGAGTTGCTCCCCTTGGCAGGATAGCGAATGTGGAGCAGATGCAGTGATTAGAAAAATAAACTCTGGCAACGGCAGCGAACTCCTTCCACGGTGAGGTTTACATTAGCTCTCAGTGGTCACAAACATCGTCTTCGCCTCCTCATTGCCCAGCCTGCCCGTTTGGAGGCGTGCGCTGCCCTGAGCCGGACAGACGGACTTGTGCACGCTACGCGGGCAGGCCTCGTTTTAGGGTGTTTTGCTTGTATTGTGTTTTGCAGAAACCGTGGCTTTTAAAAATAAACAGGTTTGGGGCAACTATTTCTAATTTCCTCCTGCCATTTTTGAAACAGCACCCGCTTGCTTGGTGTCTGGGTGACACCTGGTGATTCTCACAACATTTCAAACTTTTCCAGAATGCTAGTAACGCACTTAATGGACCACAGCATGTTGTGAAGTTAACTTGTGCACTGGGCAAGAAAAACATCTGCGGGCTCCCTTGACTGTGATATTTGCTTTACTGTGGTGGTCTAGGACAGAGCTCAGTATGGCTCCGAGAGACGCCTATACTTTTGTTCAATTTATTCAGATTTTTTCCCCCCACTTAGTCAGTAAAACACATCATGAACTTGAAAGCGCATCGACCCAGCTAACGAAACTGCAGTGTCTTATGAGTGAATCGTCTTGCTTGCTCAGGAGAGCTGGTGGTTCCGCAGGAGCCCTCGGTGGCCAGCGGCGCCACGCTGGGCTGCTACCCGCAAGGCCGGCTGTTTGAGACAGCTAGAGCCTCCTGAGAGAAGGATAGGGAGTTCCAGTCGCAGACCCCCACAGGGGCAGTCCCGCCCTGTCCTGTCACTCGCTGTGAGTCGCCAGGGACTGGTGGGAGTTGTTTGCGTTTGGGGTGCTTCTGTGGGATAAACACTGGGCTGCTGGCTAATCCCACTTTGCTCCCACGATGAGTCCCCGTACTTTTCACACCTACCCTCCGACACTGGAGACAACCACTCTTTGACGTTTTGTTAATCTACTAGGCTAGCATAGATTTTTATTTCCAAATTTCACTTCTTAAAAAAAAATAATGTCTGGTTACTCGTAAGGTAGATTTTTCTTGTGTGTACTGCCCATTTTGCTCTTGGAATCGTAAAATCTTAAAATCATCAGGATTCATTAAAATCTACTCAAATTATTTCGTTAAACTCTAAAATTATTAGGATTCATTGAAAACTAAGTTTTCCGCCACCCTCCTGAGGAAAGGTAAGCGCTGCGGAGAGGAATGGTACCGTTTACGGTAATGCCGTGCAGCTCCTTTTGTGACATCAGCTGATTCTTTCTTCACAATTAATTAGCTGTTTCCAGTGCATCCTAATTTAGCCTCTACATGAAGCGATCTCTACGAAGCACTTTTAGATCAGCGAGTTCCATGATGTCTCTGTAATGTCTAACTGACCTTTGGAGAAACAATCACATTTTATAATTATGCCTTCTAGCGAGCTGCAGAGCTGTGTGTGCGGAGCCCAGGGGGCTGAAGGGAATCAGCGGGGTGCCCCGAGAGCCCCGCCCACAGGGGGAGGCCCTGGAGACTGCAGTGTGTGGCCAGAGCTCCTCGGTGCAGCTCCTAGACATGCCAGGGCAAGTTCTACGTCTGATCGCTGAGCTGAAGGCCTCCAGTTTGCTTTTGACAAATCCTCTGAAAGATTTTGGGCTTATCATCTAAAGCCAGGAATACCACTTCAGGGGATGTGTACCCAAGATAAAACGCACGGGCATCGGGGGACTTGAAAGTGGGTTGCAGCTCCATCCCCGTCCTTGATCCGTGGGTTACCCCAGCGGCAACCCGCCACCGGCTTAGCAGCATGGACCAGGAGATTGGAAATCTTGATGAGATTTGTTTTTCTGCCATAGCTCTAGATCAGAAGGAGTGCCTTCCTGTGAAATGACAAGCTTCCCCGTCTGTGTGGGCAGCCATCAATGGGCCCCATTATACAGTCTCTGGTCTCTAACATCTAAAGGGATTGGCATAGAAGGGCTGCATTTGAAGCGTGCCTTCCAGAGCAAGTTCCCACTCGACTTCAAGACCATTAATTCAAGTTATTACATCTAACAGGAAGCCCTTTACTACACAGACCCCTATAGTCAACCAAAGCGCCCCCCGCCCCCCCCCCCGCCCCCCGGCTGGGCCAGTGTTTTCCTGTGTGTTCACCTTCACGCCCTCACAGCACCCAACATCACGCTTTCGGGTTCTCTGAGGGGTGGCAAGGCCCACTGAGGTTCACTCCCAGGGGTGCCCGGCATGTCTGAGCAAAGACACTTCCCCAGAGACTACAGGGCCACCCTGCGCTCTGGGATGGGGTGCCCGGGACCAGCCTCGGAGGAGGGCAGCAAGGCAGCAGAGGCCTTAAAACCCAGTTGGTTTTCCTGCTGGTTTTCGGTTCAGCCGCCAGGTCTGTGAGAAAACTTCCTTGACCACCAATTTCTCTACCATTGGAAAGGGGGAAATTAGTGAAGAAGGACTTCCAGAGCCAGAGCAGGATTTCAGCATCTTCTTTGTGTGCTTTGAAACCAAGAGGCAAGGTTCCCTGCAGACCCCACCCACTGCTGGCGAGTCAACTGGGACTCCCAGAGAGCAGAGTGGCACTGTTCCGCAGTCTCCACAGGAGTTGGTTCTGAACCTGTCAGAACCAGCAGAGTGGCAGCTGGGTGTGGATCACCACCCTGGGGTGAGCAGCCCCAGTGCTGAGCTCACCAGGCCCACAGCCCGTGGTTCGGGAAGTGAAGGCATGAGCCCAGCACCTCTGGAGAGGGTACGGTGCAGTGACATTGAATCAGAGGGAGCCCAGGAGCACTGCGGGTTTCGCCGTAGGTTGCTCACTGGGCAGCAGTTTGAAGGCACCAGCTGCTCTCAGGGAGAAAGATACGGTAGGTTTTCTGTGTCTGTAAAGACTGACAGTCTCAGAAGCCCACTTGAAGTAGACTCGAGAGCAGAGTGTTCTTTACATTTAACCAACCGTCACTGGCGCGTTCCCGGCCCCCCCGTGATGACTGTGTGTGTGTGTGTTTGCAGAGGCTGAACTTCTGAAGAAATCGCTAAGTCATTCTAAGATGCCTGTGGGCAATTTCAAAGCACCACTCTAAACTCGATGGTAAGCACTTGCAAACCTCAGGAAACTTAACTCCCTTTTAGAACAGCTCGCTTTTGTTTCTGTGAATCTGGTCAAAAATGGCAACAGGTCTGACGTGGAAGAAGTACAGCCAGCATGCTCCTTAGAGCCAGGGACGGCAAGACTCCAGCCCATGTACTTTGGACATGGAGTCAGGAGAGAACAGGTCCAGGGACTCACACGAGGAACCATGGCGAGAAGGGCGCAGGGCCGGGAGGTGTGCAGGGTCGTGGCTAAGAGTCAGACATGACTGAACCCACCGATCACCAACAAGGGCAATCCAAAGCGAGAAGTGCCAGAGAGCCCCTGGGCAAGAAGACTCTTGGTTCAATGTCATTATATCTCACAACAACTCTGCCTCTCAACAGGACCCTGATTGGGTGTCAAAAGCTTTTATGCAATCCTGCTAAATAATCCTGCTAAAATACTTAAATGAGCTATGAAGTCAAATTTGTGCCTTCCATGGTAAAAACATCCAATCAGTAGTTAGCTGAGTGCTAACTACTACTAGTAGTAGTAGTCCACACTAGTCCGCGTTCCAGTCAGGACGTCCCTCTGACTACATCATGGCACTGTGGTTGTGGGAGGTCTGGCCACGTCAGCGGGGCAAGACACGTCTCAGTCACGTAAGATCATGGAGATGGCAAAGAGAGCCAACCACACTGGGATCATTTACTATAAAGCCAAGACTGCTTTGTGATCTACTCATACGTGTTCGCCTTTAGTGATTGATGGAAAGATCTAGCCGTAGGAATTCTGGGGTCGTGCTGAACAGACTATGTTTTCAGATAGCTGAGAAAGAGTCATGTGACATA
>PVJH01028678.1:0-26985 GCA_004026705.1 Nesogale talazaci
GCAAGCAAGGCTATTTAAATATGCAATGGAGCCTGAGCCCTCAGAAGATGGTGATCACACAGCCTCTGGAGAAATGTAGCTATTACTTGATAGTCTGCTAATCCCTTGGGGGAAATGTATATTGGTTCCTTGAAACCTGCATCACTTTGAGGTCCTCTGATCAATTATAAACTAGAGTCATTGCAAAACCTGTTTTTTGTCACATGGTTTACAACTTGCTTTCCACTTTAACTTGCTTTCCACTGAAGCTCTGAAGCAGTTTGCAGGGAGCAAACCCACTGTTTTCTTCTGTTTTGTACTTGCAGAAATAAACTTGGAGTTTCTACACACACACACACACAGTACTGAAGGAAGAAGTCCAATTTGCACGGAGCCATTTGCTAGAAACAAGGCTCCAAGAATTGATTGGATGTCAACTGAAACGTTTCAAGGCACTGGGAGCGCTCATTCATTTATGCCAAAAAGTTTCGAAGACTTGGCTAACTGACTGAAGAGATCCCTGTTTGTACCCCTCCCAAAGAAAGGTGACTCAGCAGGATGCACCAAGTATAGACCACTGTCGTTAGTATCACATGCAAGTCCATTTTTGCTGAAGAGCATCCAACAGCACTTGCAGCAGTGCATCGACAGGCACCTGCCAGCGGTTCAAGCCTAATTCAGAAGGAATCTAATTGCTGATGTCAGGGTGCGATTGCACAAGCGTGAAGTGAATTCTGTTTCTTTGTTCATGAGAATCCACTGGGCTTCAAGTCTGCAGCCCCGCACAGAAAAGCCACGTCCCAGCCATATCTGTGCCAGCCCCTATGGAAGTGCTGGACATTGGCGAAGACCATGCCAGGGAAGGCCAGGAGCAAATGACTGCTACAGTGGAGCAGGAGCCCTGGTGGGAGGCAGCCTTGAGTCTCCAGGGAACACAGCGCCCAACAACGGTCAGTGAGTGGCCTGCTGCAGTCTACCCTCTGCCCAGGTCCCACCCGGCAACCTCACCCACCCTGAAACAAAACCCCCAGCCCCCTGGATCCCATGGAATCTCTACTAGCAGGGTCACGCCCTTAGGGTTTTCTTCAGCTTAAGGAGTGGACCACCACTGTCCCTGGGACAAGGACTCTGCTCCGCTCAATCCCCTGGGTCCCCACACGAGAGCCCCGCCAGGAGGTGGCCTCTGCAGACCCACGGAGCAGGCCGCAAGGCTGGCAGCTTGAAGATGGTAGAAAGCACATTTGCTCCTGGCGGCCTGTTCGCTTCAGAATGATTGCTAACTGCAGCCTGAGCCCAGCCCACTGTAACCCAGCGTGGGGGAAGGTCTGACCCCCAAAATGGGTGTTTCAAATACATGACTGTCTTTCAATGAGATTTATTTTGTGGAAGGCAAAAGAAGTGCCTTGTGTCCAAAACTTAACAGTACAAAGAGAAAAAGTGGACTTGTGTAAGTGTTCTCATCTTGACTATCAGTGATAAGCAGACAGCCCTAAATAACGCAGAGCCAAGAGAAACACAGCATCACCCCCTTCCCTCCCTGTACGAAGACCTTCTAGCAAGAGCCTCCGTTTCAGTCCTTTCAGTATTAGGTCCCCTTCAGGGGATCGTAGACCTAGCGGTGAAACACAGCCCAGGTCCCTTCCCCTTCCAAAATCAAAGGAGAATCAAGACCAAGTTAGGGGGTTTCTTGGATGACTCAAACAAGTGTATGGAGACCTTCAGGAACCTGACCTTGGCCTTTGAATTAAGCTGGAAGTACGCTACTATTACTTGCAACCAGATGCAAGTGGAGAAAGATGACGCACGACAGAAGTGGCCCCGCTGGGCTCTGATGGGATGCACAGGCAGAACCCAGTGGCATACCCTGGAGGGCTGAGTGCTTCACGAACCACGTGATCCCACCCTTAAACACAGGACTGGAAACTTGTAGAGTTGGGCCAACCAATGACAGTGAACTAGCCACCATTGACCCCGGGTGAGAAGAAAAACCCACTGCCTTCTGGGAGCCTTTGAAAGAGACCTTGTTAAAAATATAGCATCCTAGCCTCTGCCTCCCGTGAGGAAGAAGCAGGCCTGAAGGATTCATTCATGACTCAAGTGACCCCTTGGTCTGAGGAGGAAACTACAAACCCCAGGAGACACCCCCAAAACACCCTCAGTGCTGTTTTAAAACTGATTTCCTCAGTCTTTTACAATCAAAGCCAGGAAGAGGAACTCCAGCAGAAAGAAGGAAGGACAAAGGGCAAGCGCGAATGAAAGCAGCCCGACATGCTGACCCGCCTCGTAGCAAGCCCACTTCTACCCACACCACGAACTGCCCTGCAGTGGGAAAGCCCGGCACTGGAGGAAGTAGATTCCCAGTGAGAGGAGGGCATCTTCCGGTCCATGATCCATTGGCAAAAGGCTCAGCCTGGCAGAGGTACTGCCCAGAGGCATATTCTGTGCTTGGCTCAAGCCCTCAGGTCCTGGCAGCATTGCATAGAAGAGACTCTAACCTCCGGCTGGCTCCCGTTAAGTCACTGTCATCATTGAAGGATGAGAGGCAGGACAACCCTGGATGTGGCATGTATGACCATCCATTTTAAGCCAGCATGTGCGCGCTGCTTTCTGCAAAGCACGTGGGCACTTCGCTGCCTGAGATGCACATAAAATATGAGTCCCAACTCCTAAAGTTTCTAGAAGTAGTACACTTCCCAAAGGACACTGAGGTCACCAGAAGGGAAAAGTGAAGTCACAGCTGGTAATAGGAAGACAGACAGAGCTGCCGGGGAAGCTGTGATGAACACAAGTTGCCCGGAATTTGAGGAACACCTCCTACCCTCGGGAGGAATTTATCTAGGCAAAACATCTGGGATATTCCAGGAAGCAGACGCACAGTCCGTTCACTTTCCACAAGGGTCACAGTAGACAAGCCTTAAAGCCCTACATGACTCCAGTGCTCTGGAGTGAAACACCCTATCCAAAGTATGCAGACGTTTCTCTTCCGAAAAAGACCACTAGCCAACTCTGCTCCCTCGGTGCTGCCAAAATCCCCCAGGGAGCCAGAGGCGCTCCCCTGGAGGCGGGCCAGCCCAAACAAAGGGGCAGTGCTGCTGGAGAAGACTGACCGGAGATTCCACCCAACCGCCTTGGTGCCAAGTAGCTTCTTATTTTCATGGACACCTCTATAGGATGGGTTAAGACATTTCCTACATGGACAGAAACAGCTCGAGAGGTGTCTCAGCTTTTACTGTGTGGCAAACCGAAGGACTGGATGCGAATGCAATGCAGCTCAATGCTCTTACTCATAATTATGGGTCCGGAAAGCTGATGCTGGAGGGGGAAGACCCTCACAGTTACGACATATTAGCACATCTTAATATATATATATATATATATACATATATATATACATATATATATATATATGACTAAACACAGTCCCTCTGATAGGAACTGTCATAAACCAGATAGGATGAATCATTTCAGTGTCTGGCTACTTGACAATGCCTAAAGGTTTTCTGTAGATAAAAGCAATCAGGTTCTCTAGCCAACACACCTTAAAATGTTGCAAACTGGCTTTTAACATCTACATCTCTTGCTGACACTGATCAGAGATAGTTACCCCTGGGAGGGCTCAGGGTGGTTTGAGGTCAACTAGCACTAGGTCAAAACAGTGACTTGCTTATTTGTTGTTGTTGCTGTTGCTTGTTTTTGGTTTTATTTTTTGGGGGGGAGCGTATCAGCCTTGCTTATTATGTTACCCAATCTACTATGTATACGTTAACCCTGTGACAGACATGCCTATGAAAGCTCTGTAAGCCCCCTTATATGATGCACTGGAAAATACCTTCGCTCTCACAGTCCTGACATGGAACAAGAGGCCCCTATGCCCCGCTGTCTGTCTGTCATTAATATTTGTCACAATTGCAAAGTCACTCCTGAGGACCCATTTGAGTATTGGTCACCTCCTCACTCCGACATTACTATAAGAGTGAATTTCTAGATTTGGCCTACTCAGATCCCTCTAGAGCAGTGATTCTCAACCTTCCTAATGCTGCCATCCTTTAATACAGCTCCTCGGGCTGAGCCCTGGTGGCGTAGTGGTTGTGCGCGGGACTGCAGCCCACTGGGATGGAGGTTCAATTCCAGCTCCACGGAGCAAAACCTGGGCTTCCTACTCCCACCACCCGGGCAGTGATGCCCTTAAAATATATATATATATATATATATATATATATATATATATATATATATATATATACAGTTCCTCATATTTTGATGATCCCAACAGTAAAATTATTTTCATTGCTACCTCATAACTATAATTTGCTACTTTTGTTTTGTTTTGTTTTGTTTTGGAGGTTTTTTTGTGTTTTGGAAGGGGGGGCCATCACTGCCCTCTGGTGGGAGTGGGAGGCCCAGCCTTGCTCCTGGAGAGCTGCTGCTGGATTTGAACCACCAAGTCAGTGGGCCGCAGTCCCTCACTCAATCACAACGCCACTAGGGCTCAGCCAATTTTGCTACTTTTATGAATCAAGCTATCCCTGTGAAAGGATCGTTCAATCCCCAAAGGGGTCACGAGCCGCAGATTGAGAACTGCTGCTCTAGAGGAAGAAAGACTCACGTTTGCTTCCCATGTTAGGCAGCATGTCAGCCAAGCCTTTGGGCAGCACATGGTACCTCCACACTACTTGGCGAACCAAGTCCTCTGGCAAGGTTGAAAAGGTCAATCAAATCTGTAAACATACTCTTGGAAAATCCAGGAAACACATTTATCCTGGATCAGAGGCCTTCTGCTACCCTTACTGAGAGCAAGGACCAACCTCATCAGCAAGTTCAAGCTCACTCCCTTTGAAGTCTCGTGTGGCAGGCAGCTAGCATCCTGCACTCCTCTGGTTTGATGAAGAAACTAACCAAATAGTTGAAATTTTCCCTTCCCTAGCCAAGTATTAAAGACCACTACAGGAAGTTGGGCCACAGTGATAGAGGGGATCAAGAACTAAACAATGATTGGAAATGTGACAGAGTTTGAGATCTAGTCTGTTAACACTTAGTTTGCTAAAATCCAAACTGGAACAGCTTTCCCTTGGCAGGAAAAAAAAAAAAGAATCAGTAAGGATGTTCTAGTTCAGCAAGTTTGGGTAAACAAAGCCTTCTGGGCAAGTGAGGCTATTTACATAAGCAATGGAGCCTGAGCCCTGAGGGAGTAACAGTCCTAAGGCTGCCTGCCTCCTGTTCCCTATGAACCAAGTCTCCTTTGTCTCATTGCGTGAAGACCTTTCTTATTTTCGACAAAGCTATATTTTCCCTTGAACTTACCACATCATGTGTCATTGAACCAAAAATCATGGCATGTCCCAAGTCTGGGTCATTTCTGAAAATGTGGGTCGGATGTTATACCGAAGGCTTCGTATGACTCGTGCACAGAGGGGCAGGCAAACCCGAGATCACAGGAAGAGCACAGGCTGATAGCTGCCCAGTCTAATGAGTCGAAAGTCAGCAGGGGAAAAGGCAGGTTGACAGTAACTCTGAGGATCAGCAGGCGACATGACAAGCCCTTGGCTCAAATCGAAAGAACTGGAAGTCAACAAACCAGTTGAAAGATTCAAAGCCAGCAAAAGGAATCAAGCTTTCCGACTGCATTTACTAATAATAGGAGCGAGTCCCACCCTCAAGGAACACTTTTCATTGAGGACTCTGGAATCATAATGGCCAAACTACTGAGAATCCAGACCCAGCAAAGTTTACACAAAACTTTAACTATCACAGCCATGAACTATGAAAATTTGAAATTAAAAATACATCATTTACATTAATGTACAGAAATGAAACATTGAGGTGTAGCTCCAACAATGTATGCACAAGCTCTACATGAGGAAAACTACACAACTCTGATGAAAGAAATAAAAGATGGGGGGAGGGGAACTGCAGACTGAATAAATGAAGAGTGTACCACTGCAGGATGCGACCACAAAAAAAAAAGAAAGAAAGAAAGAAAAGATGATCTTATCAAATGGGTGCATAAGCAAATATGGTGAATAAAGCTGATGGTGCCCCGCATCAAAAGATATAGTGTCTGGGATCTTAAGAGCTTGAAAGTAAACAAGCAGCCATCTACCTCAGAAGCAACAAAACCCACATGGAAGAAGCACACCAGCCTGTGTGACCAGGAGGTGTAGAAGGAATCAGGTATCAGGCATCAAGGAACAAAAAAATCATATCATTGTGATTGAGGGGGTGTTCAGATTGGGGGACCCAAAGTCCATCTGTAGGCAACTGGACATTCTCCTACAGACAGGTTGTGGGGAGGAGATGAGCCAGTCAGGGTACAGTGTAGCAATGATGAAACATACAACTTTCCTTAAGTTCTTAAATGCTTCCTCCCTCCTTCCCCATTACAATGATCCCAATTCTATCTTACAAATCTGACTAAATCAGAGGATGTACACTGGTAGAAGTAGGAACTAGAAACACAGAGGATCCACACAGATGATCCCTTCAGGACCAGTGGTGAATTGCAACACTGGGAGGGTGGAGAGAAGGTGGGGTAGAAAGGGGGAACCGATTGCAAGGATCTACAAATAATCTCCTCTGTGGGGGGATGGACAACAAAAAGTGGGTGAAGGGAGACATCGGGCAGTGTAAGATATGACAAAACAATAATTTATAAATCATCAAGGGTTTATGAGAGCGTAGGAAGGGAGGGGAAAATGAGGAGCTGATACCAAGAGCTCAAGTGGAAAACAAATGTCTTGAGAATGATGAGGGCAATAAATGTACAAATATGCTTGACACAATGGATGGAGACATTGATTGTGATGAGTTGTACAAGCTCCCCCGAAAATGCTTTTTTAAATGGTCTTATCAAATGGAAAGTTAATCCATGTTCATGAATAGAAGACTATAATTATCATTTCTCCCAAACTTGATCTTTAGAGCACACATCTGACCAAAAAAGATATGAAAAGATGATCAACATCGTGTGTCCTTGAGCTAAAAATCCAAACAATGGAGTCCATTCTGACTCGGAAACCCAGTAGGTCAGTCTTGACCTTGATACCTTAGGGTATCAGAACACCCAACCTCATGATCAGCAGCCCAAGGCTGCGCCCACTGCATAAAAGCAAACTCACTGCCCTCAGGTAGATCTCGACTCCTCGTGACCATACAGGACAGAAGAGAACTGCCCCTGTGGGCTCGTCAGGCTGTAACTGGTCACAGGGATAGAAAGCCGTGAGTCTCCCTTGTGGCCGGTGGTTCTGAGTCACTGACCTTCTGTTGTGTACCCCGATGTATGACCACTCCACGACCACTTCACCATGGAGAAGTGAACATGGCTACCATGGCAGGGGGTCACTGCAGGCTTGTTCCTGGCAGGTGCAGTCAGCTCAATTCCGACCAGTAGGGACGCTGGGCACAACAGCGGGAAGCACTGCCCAGTCTGAAACCATCCTAACGGTTGTGTCTATCTTTGAGCCCATGGTTGTGGTGTCGTCATAGCAATCCATCTCCTTGACAACCTCCCTCCTTTTCAACAATCCTCCATTAGAAATCTAAAATACTGGCAGCCACAACTACTGATGTGGACCAACAGGGACTCCCAATCTCCGGTGGGAATGCAAAAGGTACAGGAACTTGGAAAGACCGGCTGCCAGGTTCTTCAAATGGGAAAACACTGGCTTACCGTACGATATAGTTACCACGCTCCTAAATATTGACTCAAAATTACATCCACGCAAGAACCTGGACATGAGTGTTTACAGACGCTATACTCTTAGTTGTCAAAATTAGAAACAACAAGATGTCCTTCAGTACACGAATGAATAAACGATGGTCCCTCATGCAATAGACTGTTGTTCAGTGCAAAGAAATTGTCTGTACCAAGCTACAGGCAGACGAGAAATCTTGAACTTGTATTTCTAAGTAAAAAAAAAAAAACTTGCTGAGCCCCGGTTGGCGTAGTGGGACTGTGGCCAACTGGCTTGGCGGTTCAAATCCAGCAGCAGCAAGGCTGGGCCTCCCACTCCTACCAGAGGGCAGTGATGCCTAATAATAATAATAAAAAAAAACTTTAAAAGCTATACATTATATGATTTCAATTATATGATATTGTGGATAAGACAAAACAATAGAGACAGTAAAAAGATGAGTGACTGCCAGGGGCTCAGAGGGAGGGGGAAGAGATGAAGGTGACTGCCAGGGGCTCAGAGGGAGGGGGAAGAGATGAAGGTGCAGGACAAGACAGTGAAACTGGTCTTCACAGTCCTATAATGCTATACACTATGCAATTGCCAAAACCCAGAACTGTGCAACAGAAAAAGTGAATTCATTATCTTTCCAATTATTTTACTGGGGCTCTTACAGCTCTTATAACATTCAGTACATCATTTGTATCAAGCATATTTGTACACAAATTGCCATATTTTTCCAAATATTTCCCACTTGAGCTCTTGGTATAAGCTCCTCCTTCCCCCTCCCCCTTTTTCAATGAATCATTTTATTGGGGCCTCATACAACTCCCATCACCATCCATACACACAGCAATTGTATCCAGGCCACATTTGCACACTTGTTGCCATCGTCACTCTCAAAACATCCTTCCTCCACTTAGGCCCCCAGTATCAGTTCCTCATATTTCCCTTCTTCCCCCTCCCCATGAACCCTTAGTGATTTATAAATTGTTATTATTTTTTCATACTGTACACTGGCAAATGTGTCCCTTCACTCACTTCCCTGTTGTCCGTGCTCCAGAGAGGAGACTACATGTAGATCCCTGAAATCCGTTCCCCCTTTCTATTCCACCTTCCCTCCACCCTCCTGGTATCCCACTCCTACTCCTAGACCTGACGGATCATCTATCCTAAATTCCCCATGTTTCCAACTTCACTGAACATCCCCTGGTCCAGCCGAACCCACGTGGCAGAATCGGGATCATGATAGTGGGTGGGAGGAAGCATTTGAAAACTAGAAGAAAGTTGGAAAAAGTGAATTCTAATGTGAGCTACAGACTTTAATTTTACTATATCAATACAGATGCCTCGATGATAACAAATCATTACTACATTATTACTATAATACTCAATTATCATTACTACACTAATGCAAAATGTTGAGAACAGAAGGGTGCGGAGGGAGGGACAAATGGGAACCCATTTTACTTTGTGTACAATTTCTTGGCAAACTTAAAATGGCTCTAAAGAGTAAAGTCTATTTAAAAAAAGAAAAAAAGGAAAGGAACAGAAAGAGGCTAGGCTGGGCATCGTGCGGTCTCTTCACCAGGAGCTTTGAGGTAGCTCCCCTATCTTCAGTGGTCATCTCTTGTGGGCAGGGACAAGCAGGACCACCTGGTAAGCCCTAACTGTTCTCCGATTAGGGTTCACACCTGATGGTGTGCGCTCGAGATCCCTTTCTATAGCTCTGATTCACCTCAGTGGGAACCTAAATGGCTTTACTGACAAAGAACATCACGAGTCATCTCCACAGGACATCTGGCAATTCTAACAAGCTGAGAGGAAAGAGTACAGGGTGGCTCTTTAGGCTCCCGTGTGCAGAAAGGTATCACTTTCACAGATTAACAAAATTTAAGCGCCCAAACATTGCTTAAGGGAACAAAAAGGCAACCCTTTTAATAATACTCATTCACTAAGGAAAAACTACTTAGTCTATAAAACCTGAGGCCAATAATAGTAAACAACTTATATGGCAGTAGATGGCAAAAACATGGTTGCAACACAGGGCAGATCCCTGTTGGGCTTTATATGAACGATGTTAAGTGTTTTTCTGAGGGCAGACTGCGCTTCCCAGGTGTGTTCACCAACACAAGTGAAATCACTGCTCCGGACACAGCCTACAGGTTTCAAAAAACATTAGTGTGCATTGACCAGGTCCCATGGAAGTCAGAAGTAGGACAGGAATATTAGCAACAATATTAGGCCAAATGTCTGAAAATAGCATGTAAGAGTAAACCCTGAGGGCTTGTCTCAAGAATAACAAGTCCCCCAAGGTGCCTATGGTTAATAACGTCAGGAACAGTTACATCTTATCAAAAACAACAACTCAGGTTGTCTATGAACGTAGACACTGAAACACGTATCTATCAAGACCTAAAACTTTCTGTTTCATAAACTAGAAACAAACTTTCTGTTTCTTTCGTAGTCAAGAAAATAGCCCAAACCTCATTAGTTCTTTAGTCATGATTTTCACAAATTTATTGTTTGTACTGTTCTGGAAGCTAGATTACACAAAGAATGAATTAAATTTTAAACCAGTAATCAAAGAAAAGTCTTGAATTTCAATGGCAAGGAATATCCAGTTATTTTTATTTATACTATTTAATATGAAAGCCCTTCTAGTAAAATTTATTTTAAATCGTAAACAAATAGAATTTCATCAGGCTAGTAAAACTTTTGACCGCATCAAATAAATATATCATTAATGAATCCTTTAAACATGGTTCTGGCAACATGCTTTTTATCAGACCTGAATATAGGTGAAATGATAGCAAACCTTTTCTAACTCAATAAAGACCTCAATTCTCAAGTTATATGTCTGTCAGAATGCATTATCTCCTGAGTTATAACATTAAGACAGCTTTAATTTATATGTGTACACGTATTTTAAAATCATATATGTGTGCATGTACATTTCATCCAATCAATACCATCTGGAGCTAGATGATCCTTAGATCTTGCTTTAAAAGACCTTGCTTTACCAACTAAAATTAATAGTGCACCTTGAGAAAGACTGTCCCATTGAAATCATTAACAGAGGGAGAAAAAGAACAAAATCCAAATTGAATGTTCCTGAAGTCAGAAGAGATCGCTCGCCCCCATGGAGGCCCATCTGCCATCTTGGCCAATCAGCGTCCTGTTTCCTGGTGGGCACCACTTTGTTTAACAAGCAACTCCCAAAGTGACTTTTTCCCCCCTTTCAGCTGCATTAACATCGCTTCGATTCCATTCAGCTGTTACAGGTAAGAATTACTAAGGAGATTATCCAAGTGCACCAGTTTCAATACCAGTCAAGAAAACAGAAAGACGAACAGACGGTCTTCTTTTCCCCAAGATGGGCTCTGTGGCAAAGGCTACCGAGTGCACCAGATTCCCAATTCCAGAGCAAAAGGTGAGAAGAGGTCCTCCAATTGGGGGCCCGTCACCAGCCTGGCTGACCACATGCAGCTTCCAGATGGGCACCATTTGGGGGAAAGTTCACGTGGAGTTTCAGAAGCTGTTCCTCATAGCTAAGACGCCAGTTGGCTAACTCCTTTTGTAAAAACACTCAAGCTCAATGCTTGTTTTCTTCTTTTCAAACTCACACTCTTCTCGATACAGGGCAAAAGAACATGAAGACCAGTATAATTTAGAACAGGCACTAGGAAACAGAAATTTGGTTTTCAAAGGCAAGAGAGAGAGAGAGAGAGATCAAGGAAAATGGGTCACACACACACAGGAAAATAATTTCAAGATATGTTGGACCATTTCTTGAGCTCTGACAAGGGATGTGTGTTGCATCCTTCCCCCTGCTTCTACCAATACAGGAGGACTTTATGTCGAGGGTTTTCCTGTTACAGGGAACTGGAAAGATGAAGCACAAGTTGGGACTCAAATCCAGAGTCCCAGAAAAAGCAAAGACCTACAAAATCCCTCCTTGACATGCTCCAAATGGGAGAGGTAGCCACTGCCCCTAACCAGGCCTGACAGAGTCTTTAGCTTGTTTCCAGAAGTCTAAGTCCTCCAAATTCCCTCTGAGTCTTATAGAGGTTTAAAATAGCAGCATACAAGACAATAGGCAGGAAACCAGACAAAAATGGAAAGGAGAGAAGAGGAAAAAATCTCCAGCCAAACTTCTCTCATCTCTGGAATCCTGCTGGATGCCTAGCAAAGATAGTCCGGCATAGACTAAAAGGGAATTCTGGTAGCCACTTGCCTTCCTGCCTGGGCAAGATTCCAATCTGATACCTCAGTGAAGAAGGATACTTCTTTTTCCTGTACCCTCTTTCTCCCGACTGGCTCACCAAAATTTGTGAGCAGAATCAGGCTCTTGTTTTTTACTGAAATAATTACTCAGGGCTGAGCCCCGGTGGCGTAGTGGTTGTGCGCGGGACTGCGGCCCACTGGGATGGAGGTTCAATTCCGGCTCCCAGGAGCAAAGGCTGGGCCTCCTACTCCCACCACCTGAGGGCAGTGATGCCTAAAAAAATAAATTAATAAAAATTAAAAAAAAAAAAGAAGAATTACTCAGCTCTCCCATCATAAAACGGGAGAATGATGCCCAACGGGCAGCTGGAAAGACCCACTCATGGACACAGAGAACCAGCACAGGTCTGGCACCTCCTCGATGCTATTTCAAGGTTATTGATGACGATGCTGTTGTTGCTGTTAGGTGTCGTGGCGCTGTTTCTGACTCACAGTGAACCTGTACACAACAGTACTCTGCCTGCTCCTGCCCCGTCCTTGCCATGATTCTAATGTTCCAGCCTATTGTTGCGGGTACTGTACAGAGCCATCTCACCTTTCCAAGCCCCTCCACTTTACAAACACGATGTCCTTTCCCATGGACTGACGTCTCCTGACAACATGTCTAAAGACTCCCCATCCTTCCTCAGTCCTCCTTAGTCAATGAACACGTGTATCCTTCCTCTCGTCTCCCCTTTACCTTTTCCAGTTCATGTAGGCCTCACAATAACTCCAAGAGGTGAAGGAGCTTGTACTGGATCACATGGACACATTCGACAGACCTGGGATTTGAACACGGGTCCTTAACTTGGCTCCTCAGCAGGCAGACCGGATTCTGTCTTCCTAGAGCTAAACCTCAGCTTGCTTCAGAGGAAACAACTGGCTTTGTCACACGTCAACTGCAATCTGCAATGGTGGTGGACCTGAGTCCCAGCTGAGAGAGGAGAGGGGAGCCACGGGGAAGCGGAGAAAGCGGCTCAGAGTGAGTTTGATGGACAAAGGGATAAACAGGGGCAGAAGGCTTCAGTTAGAGAGGTTGCCCCTGAGCGGAGCAAGCAGTGGCGTAACTCATCATTCTGTAACTCATCATTCTGTTGCCTGGAATAAAGGCTCTCTCACCCCCCCGCTTGCCATGGCATACTTCAGGGGGCCGGGTGGGACAGTGGCAGGAGGCATCCCAGCCCTTACCATGTAGCCCTCAACAGGGCAGCCTCCCCCTGCCCCAGGAGGGCAGTACCATCAGCTTATCTAAGCAAGCCTCTCCACACTACCTGCCTGGCCACTCCTCCAGCAGGGCATAGAAGACTGTGAGTGCTGAGACTGCACAAACCCTCCACCCAGGCGCTCTGGAGCTTCCTGCTGCCCCTCTGTCTACACGCGTCCATTCAGGAGCAACGTCCGTAGAAACTTGAGGGCAACACTGTGCCCTCTGGCCTGCCCTGCCATAACTCCGTAAGCCTGGGAAAGAAAGATCGCGCCCGCGGGGGAGTCTGCGCCCAGCCCCCCTCTTAGTTCGGCCTCACTTCCATGCCGGCCTTGAGGGCACCCACCACAATTGCTCCCCCACAAGCCACTGCTGGAGAGCGAGGCGAGGGCGCTCTGGAATGTCCAGGGCTCGGCTCGTGGTTTCCCGCAGGCTTGCTGAGATTCGCTTTCGATTCCCTATCCTCCTTCCCAAAAGGGTGTGAAGAGACTCTGACACTTGGAAAAAGAGGACGTCTGCCCGCTGTCCTCCGCAGCCCCCGCGGGCCCCTGGAGGATCAGCAGAGGGGCGTGCCCTCCCCAACTCACCGCCCGGGCGCCCCGGCCCTTTCCCCTGGCTCAGGGTGGAGAGCAGGGGCAGCCGCTCCCAGTGGCCCTGGGGACAAGCTCAGGCTTGACTCCTGGAACCTGCAAGGGGACCGTTCCATTCGTCCCCCACCCCCAGCGGTACCCGCAGCCCTCCAGCACCGAAAGCAGGGAGATGGCTACGAGGAAGACTCCCACGGGGAAGACTGCCGAGAGGGCTTCCAGGCGCATCGAGGGTGCGGACGAGGCCCCTGGGGACGCACAGGCGCCCAGCCCTGCCGGTCGGCCAGTGGGTCTGGCGGCCTCCGGGAGCGTCTACCCCACGGACGCCCATCGGCCTGCGATCCATAGAACCCTGGAAAGTTGGTCTCCAGACAAACCCGTGTCTGCGCCGCCCTGGGAAGCGGGCGGTTCCCATACGAGACCCAGAGGACACGCTGCTGCCTGCCTCCACGCCTATTCGGAAACAATAGGCGGCCAGACCCGGAAGGAGGGAATGAAGTGTGGAAAATCCCCTAATTTTTGTAGTATCCTCCGCTGGGCGCGAGGCGGCGGCCGGCGGCGGCGGTGCTGCCCCCAATCGTCCACGGGTGGCATTGCAGCTCCGGGCGCGGGCGGGCGTCCCGGGTTGATCTCCTGGTTCTCAGACGCCGGAGGACTCCGGATGCGGGAGGACTCCGGATGCGGGAGGGCTCCGGATGCGTAAGGAGAAAAGGCGTGCTTTGCGCTCTGAGGTTATTTGAGGTTCCAAGAAAATTGCATTTCAGGACAAGGTTTTAGCTAGGCTTTTACTTTCCGGGAGCAGAAATACAAAAATCATTTGTTATTATTTGATGTTCACATCCTGCCGATAGATATAGATAGATAGATAGATAGATAGATAGATAGATCTAGATAGATAGATAGATCTAGATAGATGATAGATAGATAGATATTTCTTTTTTTCAACATTTAAGTATTGGGTGTCAGAGTGGTTAGGCACCAGACTGCTAACCTCAAGGTGGGTTCTCCAGGCTGAAATGTTGCTTTCAACTCGGAGAGGCTCAAGGCAGGGTGAGTGGGAGCCCGGGGTTAAGAGTTCTCTTCTCCATAGGGCGAGGATGCCGCAAGCCACTTCCCTCCAGATGGAGAACCTCGCAAACCCGATGACGCCTCCTTTACCGTCCAGGCTCCGCGTGAGTCAGCGCGATGGAGAGTGCAGTGTCCGGGACGGTGGGTTACATTCGGAGGAGGAGAGAAAGGGCAGCCTCTAGTCAAGGGCCCCTCCGTGGTCCTGGGCGGGGTGGGTGACCGCCACACGACATCCATCGACATCGCTGTGCCTCCTGTACAGGGAGGAGGCTGCGGGAACGCTCCCAGGAAGCTACTCGGTAAAAGAAGAAGAACCTGCTTGTGGTCTAGGCCCCCTCCTAAGGCAGCCACCCAAGGCATCAATTAGTGGCTCTCCCCGCCTGACTTTGAGATACTGCAACCCACCTCCAGCCATGGGCATGTTCGGGCTCACACCCACGAGGAAAACTGAGTGAAATCACGGGAGCCAGCTAGAGAGTTTCTGCCTCCTGAAAAATGCTCTCTCTGCAACCTATCCTACGGAGTCTGTTTGAACTCCCAGTGACCCTAAGTGACAGAGTCTAAGCGCCCCATCTAAAGGGCCCTAGCCTGTAAGCTTTACAAGACGATTGGGGGAACAGGGCTCCCTAGCAAATTCACACTCCTTTCCCCCAATGTTGCCCTGATGGGGTCGTGCAGATGGTTACCCACTGGGCTGCTAAACACGAGGTCCGCAGTTTGAACCAAGCAATTGCTCCACAGAAGAAAGATGGGGCTTTCTGCCCGCCAAGATGTCCAGCCTCAGAAACTCCTGGCCCTGTTGGAATCCACTCGGTGGCAGTGGGTTGTTTTCCTGTCAGTTCTCCCTCGGCCACACTGGCAGAGTGCCAGGCTGGTGGACCGACCTCTCTGGGGAAGCTCTTGCTCCCCTAGGGTCAGCCACGGCACGCACCAATTCAGACTTCCCTCACTAGGGGTTGGCAAAGATCCTGAGGTCTGTCCCAAGACAGGGTGAGCTCGTCAGTCCCTCACATGGTCTTTGGCGTCATCCTTGGTCTCCTCTCTGACCCTTCTTCTGGCCGCAACAGATGCTTCATCCACAGTGGGACAGGCAGACGTTAGGTCGGTCACCAACATCCTTGTCAACACTTATTACTGTCAGTTGTTCTCATTTTAGTCATAGATGAATAGAATCGTGGTTTTAATACTTTCTAAATGTTGAGCGTCTTTTCAAGTGCTGATTTTGACTCAATAGCAGTTGAGTTTCGTTTTGTTTGTTTTTTTAGTATTCTGCATTTTTCGGACCATAAGACGCACCTGACCATAAGATGCACCCAGTTTTTAGGGCAGGAAAACAAGAAAAAAAGCATTCTGAACCCAATAGTACCAGTATACCAAAAATATTTAGTAAGATAGAGTAAAATACAGTTATATTTAACAGCATAAACTCAACAGTAGTATAAAGAACCATCATCACTTTCATTAACAAAGGAGGGGAGGGGAGCGTTGTGCTGATCTTGTGACCTGACTGACATAGAGACTCCAGGAGGTGGGACTTCCCCTCTAACACACAGCAATCCACAGCATGCAAACAGCAGCGGACATTAAGCGGGTTCATGGGATCATAAACAATTGTTCTGGAGTACCACACCTGTGGACCATAAGACGCACCCTCGTTTCCCCCCCACACACACTTTGGGGGGGGGGGGAATGTGCGTCTTATGGTCTGATAAATACGGTATCTTTTTGGTGAAATATGCGTTCAAATCTCGCCTTCGTGTTTCATATTAGATTGTTTTGTTTGAGTTTTGAAGGTTCTTTATGTATTCTATGTATTCATATAGACTCATGTCATGAGGGACTTCCTGCTATCCCATGAGCCCCGGAATGGTGCCTAAGATCCCTGTCTAAATCTCCAAGCTCACAAGTGGGCAAACTAGAGGTTCACTGGGCAAAGGGGGTCATGGCTGACAAGAATGCTAGAAATGTTCATTTTTGTGACCTTTCACAACGTGTACACCTTGGCTGTAAAACTTTGTCACTGTAGCAAAAAAAAAAAAAAAAGCAGCACATAGGTTTGAAAGGCCTTTGAAACAAAGGGGGTCCCATTAAGCTACCCTTGGGGCATTTCAGCATTCATAAAGTCTTCCTTGGGGGCCATGGTAATCACTACAGTCGGAGGAGAGAGACTGTGACCAGAGTCCAACACTACCTCCTGGTCCCTACCCCGGCGCCTCCTCCGGTCGTAGGCCTGGCCCACCCAGGCCCTCTGGAGTTCACAGCCCCACCCCAGCCCCCAGCCCAGAGTGGAGTGCGGGGCTGACACCAGGTCGGGAATTAGGGCAGGGTTCCGCCTGGGGTGTCCCTGATACCCCCCGACTCCTATCCTCACCCCACCGAACCCAGAAACCCACGCACGTCGGCCCCGCTCCCCACCCCTCCAACACCAAGCCGCCGCCATCACCACCACCCACCCACCCACCACCTTCCTTGCCCCCACTCACACCCTCATCACCACCGTCACCACCCTCACCCCGCCCCCCCTCCGCACCCACTCCCACCCCCGACGCCGTCGGCGGCTCCCGCATTCCTGGGGCGGAGCAAAGAATCCAGGCGGGCGGCGACGTCTAGAGGCGCATGTGCAAGGGCGGGCCGGGGCGGGCCCAGGCGCGGACTGCGGAGACGGACGGAGACCGAGACGCGGCGGCGGCGGGCGGGCGGCTGCGCGGTCTCGGGGCGGGCGCAGCGGGCCGGGGTGGGGGTCGAGTGGGCGCGGGACCGGCCCCGGGACCCCGCCGGAGCCTGGTGGGGCCGATCGGGGAGCCGCCATGGCGTGGCGCCAGGCCGGGAACCGCGCGCCCGCGGGCCGCCGCGGCGCCAAGTAGCCGGCCGGGCCGGAGCCCAGGCGCCGGAGGCAGCTGCACCCCCCGCGCCCTCGCGGCCCGCGGGCGCCCGCCTGGAGCCTGGAGCCCGGAGGAGCCTGGGCTCGGGCCGCGGGCCTGCAGCCTGCCGCCGCCGCCGCCCGCCGCCCGGCCTGCCGGCGATGGTGACACATGCCGCGGCGGCGAGCGGGCGGCAGGACCATGGTTGAGCGCGCCAGCAAGTTCGTGCTGGTGGTGGCGGGCTCGGCGTGCTTCATGCTCATCCTCTACCAGTACGCCGGCCCGGGGCTGAGCCTGGGCGCGCCCGGCGGCCGCGCGCCGCCCAACGACCTGGACCTCTTCCCCACGCCCGACCCCCACTACGAGAAGAAGTACTACTTCCCGGTGCGCGAGCTCGAGCGCTCGCTGCGCTTCGACATGAAGGGCGACGACGTGATCGTCTTCCTGCACATCCAGAAGACGGGCGGCACCACCTTCGGCCGCCACCTGGTGCAGAACGTGCGCCTCGAGGTGCCCTGCGACTGCAGGCCCGGCCAGAAGAAGTGCACCTGCTACCGGCCCAACCGCCGCGAGACCTGGCTCTTCTCCCGCTTCTCCACCGGCTGGAGCTGCGGCCTGCACGCCGACTGGACCGAGCTCACCAACTGCGTGCCCGGCGTGCTGGACCGCCGCGACCCTGCCGCGCTGCGCACGCCCAGGTGAGCGGCCGCCGTGCCGTCGCGCCCCCGCCTTCCCGGCCTTCTTGAGGCTCCCCCCCCCCCCCCCCCCCCCCCCCCCCCCCCCCCCCCCCCCGGCGCCCCGGCCGCCCTCCTCCCTGCCCTGCGGTCTCCCTCCCTCGCCCCCCCCCCCACGTGCCCCTGGCCCCTGCCTCCCGGTCCGTTCCTAAGCCCTGTCTTCCGTGTCCGATACCTGTCCAGGCAAGCCTTTCCCTCGCTCTGCAGGCAGGTGTGGAAGGCCGCCGGGCCCCGCGGGGGCAGCGCTTCCTCTCTGTGGTGCCTGCCAGGAGTGTTCACCTTCCCGCTCACACCCCTCTTACACACACACACACACGCCCCCTCCCACCGCCCTCAGTTTGCCAGCCTGCGTCCCGCGGTCCAGGGAGTGGGAGGGCCACGGGAGTGTGTGCAGGTAGAACAAAGGCCCCATAGACCTGCGGGGGGGGGGGGGGGGGGGGGGGGGGGGGGGGGGGGCGGGGAGCAGGGAGGAGGCCGGGCCGCCTGCCCGCTCAAATGGGCTAGCAGCTCTGCAGGCAGACCCCGTGATCTAGAAAGGAACAAAAGCCAGCGAGTGCGGGACTTCCTCCCCCCGCATCTTGTCAGCCAAAAGGAGGAGCCCGGAACTCGTCTGGGGCACCCATGCGGTCGGACGCTTCTCGTTGAGCTTCTTGCGCCCCCGCTGGGGGCACTGAGGGGCCCAGGGCCGGCCCGTGTGGGCCCCATCGTGGGAGTGGGTGAGGGTGCCACTGAGGCCATTCTTCGGAGTCACGGCCAGACTGCGTTTTCCTCGGTCGCAGTGGGTTCCTCACCTCTCGCCCCGCTTCCTGTCGGTGCCCCTCGTTTAGTGGGGTGGTCCCTGCTTGTGCTAAGAGTCTGAGGTGCAAACGGTCCAGAGCAGGGCCTCCTTCGGCTGCCTTTTGTGTGTCTCCCAATGTGAGCCTTAGAATTTCGTGTGTGGGTCACGCAGGGCACTGGCTATCTCCAGGTGGTGTGAGTGTGTTCTATTGATTCAGGGTATGGATCCCTGGTTAGGCTGGGGGCAGAGGAGAGGGAAATGAGGACCCGGTACCTGGCCGGGAGCTGAACATTGTCCCAGTTTACCAACTCACTGTTCTTAGTCTGTCAGGAAACGGGATTCCACAAGCTGGGCGGCAGGGTATTCCCATAGGCTCACTTATCCTGAACTCCCCCCCCCCCCCGCCCCTCCCCCAGGCTGTTGGCAAGTTCAGAATCCTAGGGGTCCAGGACTATATTGCAGCCCTTGAATGCATCTGGTCTGCCCCTTTGAGCCTTGGAGAGCACTCCTTGTGCCGCTGCTACCTGCTCTGCACAGGTGGCCCTTCTGAGGTCCAGACACCCTCCTGGTCTGGCTGCTTAGTCTCATCCAGAGGCCTAGGACCTCTGAGGCAAACTTAGCTGCAGCGGAGACCATCTTGGCCCGGTCTGTGCGGAAGCCTCTTCCTGCAGCCCTCTTCCTTATCACTGATTTGCCTCCCCTGGCTGCCCCGCTCCAGAGTGCCGTCTGTGTCCGCAAGAACGGCAGCTCAGCGTGTGACAGCCAGGGCCCCAATGGAGGACCTAATGGGGCAGGGGCAGGCTGTAAGTGCTAGCTGGTGGAGGGCCGCCCTGGGCACAGCCAGCAGACACCCACTGCCGAGGTGGATGGCCAAGCCCTTGGCGGTCAGAAGATGTCGTCGTGAGCAGCAGCAAGCAAGGTCGGGAGGTGAGGCCTCCGTCTGCCTTGCACTCCGGAGAATGGGCTGGGTGCACAAGGCACACCAGCCCTGAGCCCGGTGCTTTCTGCCCTTCTCGCCTTTCACTTCTCTCTCAGGCACTAGATAGGTTTGGGGTGAGCTTCCTCAAGAGGCCAAGTTATTCTTGGGCACACGTCTTTATGAGTCAGCGTGTGCAAGCTGTGCCTACAGTAGCTGCCAACTTCTTTGTCCAGCGTGGGACAAAGTGCAGTTCCCTTTCCCCTCGGCGTTCGGTGGTTCTGAGCTGGGGCACACGGAGGTGACATGTGGGAATGGTATCCAGTTCAGTGCCTTCCTCTCCGGTGATTCAGACTCGTGAAGCAGCAGAAAGGGGACAAGCTGCTGTGTCGCTGCTGAGCTGGCTGCACACTGCGTCAGGGTCGCCAGAGATCCATCGGGTCATTGGTGGAATCAGGACCGGTATTACCAAGGGCCAGGTTTCCAGAGGGCAGTGTCCCACCGCCAACAGCCCCAGATACAGAGATGGGGTTCCTCCCTTCTCCCGGCCTACAGCGAGACCAGAGAGGAGACACCATCCCACTGGCCTGGGCCACTTTAGAAACCTGAAATCATGCAAGTGTTGGCAATTGGGGCCAAGTGTGACTGCCATCCTCCCAGACCAGCAGGAGCAGAGCAGGACGTGCCTCAGAGCCTATCTGGTCACACATTCCCCCTCCCTGAAGTCCTCTCTTAATTCCTGAGCCCCGTGGGCCTCCTCTGTTCCCCATGCCCTTCTCTCCTGCCCCTTCAGTGGCTCCACCTCTCTGGCAACACCCTTGACTACTCATCTTCAATTCCCATATTTCTGCCAGCCACCCAAACCCTGCCAGGCTGCACTGGCCCATGCCCAGGGCTGTGCCAGTGTGCCGTCACCAACGAGCACGTCTAACTGCTGGCTGCAAGGCCTTTCCAGGAGCTGGTCTGATCCCTTTCTCACAGGCACTGGCAGGGCCTCAGGGGTGTCAGGCTTCAAAGGATCTCTCCCAGCTGAAATACCAGTCCCAGAGAGCCACAGGGGGAGCCTATAAGGGCCAGAACTTTTTTTGTATTCATGGTTTTTCATTTATGAGACAAGCCCTACCTTTGCATGAATAACACCTAGAGAGCCTTCAGGGGTGTCACCAGGGGCCCACAGAGATCTCGTGCAGATTTACCCAGTGCAATGCGTTCTTTGATCTCTTGAGCAGTGATGGGGATCCAGCTCAAATGAAATCCTTGACAACTTCATTCTTTGCTCATTCATCAGGATGTTACCTGTTGTGAGGGTTTTGTGGTTTTCTTTACATTGGGTTATAATCCATACTAAAGACTGAAGGCCTTGACCTTCACCAGCAAGTGCTTCAAATCTTCGCTTTCAGCAAGCAAGGGTATGTCTTCTGAAGCCTTCTCCTATGCTGATGTTGCATTCTTCCTGATTATTTGCTCAGCATGCAGATTGCATGAGTATGGTGGAAGGTTGCAACTTTCTTGCACACCTTTCCCGATTTTACACCACGGAGTACCCCTTGTTCTGTTTGCAGAATTGCCTCTGATCCAAGTCGAGGTTCCTGATGAGCACAATGAGTGTCCTGGGTTCCCCCCCCCCCCCACCTTTTTTTTTCCCCAAGGCTGTCCATAGTTTGTTATGATCCACACAGTTGAATACCTTGGTATAGTCAATAAAGCACAACTAGACATCTTTCTAGAATTCTCTGCTTTTAGCCAATGTCTATCTGATATCAGCAATGATAACCTTTGATCCATGTCCTCTTCTGAATCCAGCCTGCCCTCCGGCAGCTCCCTGCCAAGTTACTGCTGCAACCATTTTAGATGATCTTCAGCAAAATTTCACTTGCGTGTGGTACTAATGACACTAGGATATTATTCTGTATTCGTACAAAATATTCTGTTTGGTCATCTTTCTTTGGAGTGAGTACAAATACAGAAGAGCTCTTCCAGTCAGCCAAATAACTCTTCCAAGTTTCCTGGCATAGACAAGTGAGTGCTGCTTCAGCTTTCTGCAAGAAAGGTATTCCATCAGTTCCTGGAGGCTTGTTTTTGGCTCATGCTTTCGGTGCAGTTTGGACTTCTCCCTTCAGCCCCATTGGTTCTTGCTCCTACGGGAACCAGTTCTTTTTGACCCAGTGGCTGTATTCGTTCCATTTTCTCGTGATGCTTCCTTTGATATTCATAATGTATACAGTGCTGCGTTGGGTATCACAGCCTCTTACGTATCTCGTCTCGCCCTGGCCTCCTTGGAGATCCTGGAGTGACAGACCGCAGCTTTCGGAAGGGAGGCTGCCCCGCCTCCCCCCGCAGCCCCACGGGAGGCAGGCTTGGCAGTCTGCTTTCAGAAGGTCGGCTGCGCTCACACCTGGCGGTTGCCAGCAGTTGCAGGGTTAGCTCCAGTGTGGTCTCCCTTGAACACTCCCGGGCGTGGGAGTTCCTGACTTGAGTGGCCGGAGTGTTGATGTGAAGTTGCTTTCCAAAGTCCTGCACCTCTTAATGCTACCACCCATGGGGTGGGAACGAACGTCCGTCATAGCGGCACCCCAATGGTAGGGAATCTTGCAACAGGAAAAGCCCCCAAATTAGCCAAAAGTACATGAATTGGGCGTTTTGATCACAAAGTCCTGTCTTGCTAGTGGGGTGGCATGGTGTTAGAGGGCTTGGGAGGAGTTGAGCCCCAGTCACTCCGTTTGCCCTGACCTGTGGTCTCTGCATCTCCTCCAACCACAGAGGGGTGCAGGCCAGTGGGGGTGGGATGGCCAGTTGTTGAGGCTCCTTGCCTCAACAGAGGGGTCTGGCCGTCTTCAGGAGAAGGCTGTGGGTCAGAAGGGTCCAAGTGAGGAGGTGACATGGGGCAGGTGGCCTTGTTCCTTTCCTCAGTGCCCATGGGGTGTCAAAATCAGCTGGGTTTGTTGCACTCTCACGAGCTGGGTGTGTACAAGTGGCCCCCCCTATGGCCCCCACTCGGAATCGGTGGATGGCTTGTCTGAGCCTGCACTCTATGCCCCACCCCCTGCCCCAGCAGAGCTGCCTGTGTTTGGGACTTTGAGTCTGTTTGCCCTGAAGTCCGAATGAATGCCTCGCCCACGTCGACCTTGACCTCTGCCCTCACACCCTGGTTAAGACCGAAGTGTGTGGCTGGCTGCGGGGTGGTAGCCTGATCCGGCAGCCTCTGATCTGGCAGCCACAGCAGAGGAGCAGTGAGAAAGGGACAGGCCGCATCTTGGCTCTGAAGGACAACTCAGCGGGAGCTTGCAGGCAGTTGGCGTTGCTGACAACCTGGACAGCATGGCAAGAGTACAGCTCGCAAGGACTCCCTCACCACAAACGTGGGTTGTCCCCCCAAGCTAGCCCCTCCCGGCCCCAATGGACAGGGTGGAGCTGGGCGGTACAGGGGCCATGTGAGCCGAGACTCATGCGAGTGCGGTCAGTGTGGAGGGCAGTGCTGTGCACGAGGTCAATGAGGGGCATGCTGGGGTGGCCCCCACCCTACCCTTCTCAACGTCCTGAGATCACTCTGGTCGTGGTCCCATGTGCGTCATCCGGCACCGAGAGTCTAGCTTCTGCTGTGTTCTGAGTGCCTCACCTCTGGTCGCTCATGGTATTGAATTTCCCTCAAAAGACCAAGAGCAGCGATTGCCAGGTCAGACACAGAGGCCAACAGGGAGGGCCTGGAGAGAGTTTGGCCCTTAGCAGGGGGTTCTTGAGCTGGGGGTCGCTGATTGTCGGTGTGGCTTGGCTGGGTTGGGTTGGGTTTCAAAGTGGGAAGAGGAAGCGTTAGGAGGCCCAGGAGGGCAGGGTTGGGTTGAAGGTGGATATGGTGTCCATTTCCAGTCTGGAGGGCCCACAAATGGAAAAGGAATGCAGCACAAAGACTGGGAAGGTTTTCCCACATCCCTCCAGGCTGCCCTAGGCCTGGTTCCTGCACGACCCTCTCTGCTCCCCCCTGCCCCTCACCCGCCAGCGCTCACGGGAAGGAAGAGCCTGCTCCCACGTGGAGGACCGTGTTCTGGCTTAGACTTGCTCTTGCCTTTTCGGGGACTCGGTTCTATTAAGTTTTTGCTGTCTCCTGGGTCTTTGCTTTCCCCCCCCCTCGGGGCGTGTTAGAAGCCCTTGGTGGTGCAGAGTGGTAATGAGTTGACCTGCAGTCCATGTGGTCAGTAGGTCGAAACTAGCGGCAGGTCCTCGTGAAAAAGAGCGGGCCTTCCACTCTTGGAAACCCACAAGGGGCTGCTATGACTCAGTGTCGACTTAATGGCTCTAAGTTTTTGGTTTGATATAAAGTGGACCAGGCAACAAAGAAGTCCTAAACCCTGCAAAGGCCCAAAGGTCGGACTCCTCTCAGCTGGAGGGCCAGCGTGAGTGTCTCAGCAGAAGCCTAGGAGGTGGGAGGGGGGTGCCCTGCAGGATCGGAGAGTCTGAGAGTCTTTGTCCTTCTCAGCCAGGTTTTGCAGGAGGAACAGGAGGAAGAGCAGGAAGAGGCCCATTTTGGGTTTCAGAAACGTCCTCGGAGACCTCTCATCAGTCTCGGGGACAAATACAAGTGTAAGGGAGAGGCGAGGACAGGGCTCTCCCCAGGAGGGGCCAAAGAGGCATCCCTTCTGCGATAAAGGCCCACGCGTCCGTCCGTCCGTCCGTCCGTGTGGGACTGGTGGCCAATTCATCTACCACCCCACTTTTCTGGGAACCCATTTCCTGTGCAGTTTTATCCCAGGAAACGTGGGCGTCCCGCCTCTGAGCTGTGCGCCTTCGGAGCCAGCTAGAGGCCTGGGGCAAGAGGGCATGTCGGTCACCACTTGCCCTGCCCCAGCTGTGGACAGCTCGCCTCGCCGTGACCCGAGGAAGCCTTCCTGGGCCAGGCTGCAGGCCAACATGGGGTGCTGGGAGGTTGGTGGAGGCCAAGGGCTTCCAGATAGGTCAGCTACCTTGAGCGTGCCCAGTGAAGACAACTGCCTGTTTGGAGACTCCTCCCATTTTCTGGGTCTTGTCCACCTGTCCACAGTACACGCCCCACCCCCCCACAACCATGAGCCTAGGGCCTGTCTCCATAGAGACTTACCAAAAGTAGGAACTGACCCGATGCCATGTGCAGGTGTGCCTCTGAGGCGCCCCATTAGAGCTGGGGACTGATGGTGCCACCTTGAAGCCCATGCTGCCATGTACTTGTCATCAAAAGCCCAGGCAACCATGTCAGTCGTGTCCCAGGCCCATCGGGTCCCAAGGGGGAGAGGGCCCAGCGAGGTAGGACCCCCAGGAAAGCATCCCAGGGCCTCCTGTGATTTGCAGACCCCCCTGTGCTACCCCCCAATCTCATTTCTGTCTGTAGCCTCTGGGAGCCCATGCCCACCGGTGACCTGTTTATAGCTCTGCAGTCTAGATCAGCCACAACCCTTAGCATAACTTGTCCTCACTGCTGGTCCAGTGCTGGCCCAGCCCCTTTATAAAGCAGACATGCCCCCACTGTGGCCTAGCCAGGATGTTTTTTACCAGGAGGCACCTCCTGGTGGCCTGTGTCTGTGACCTGTGTATGACAGCTGAAATGTCTCTTGTTTGTGTACATGGAACATTAAAAGGCCCAGCAGGAGCTAGATCAGGGCAAATCCACAATAGTCTGGAAGGATAAGAACTTGTTGTTGGGATCTGGTGTGTTGACTTCGACTCACAGTAAGCTTCCATACAGCAGAAGGAAACACTGCCGGCTCCGCACCATCCATTGTTGTAGCCATGTGACAGCCCATTTTGTCAAGGGTCTTCCTCTTTTTCTTTCTTTTTTTTTTTTAGAAGAGATTAAAGCAGGCTTTATTGGGAGCTTGCAGACGGGCGCAACAGCTTGTGGGAAGCCAGCTGATGAAACTGCTGGTCTTCCTCTTTTTCACTGCAGCTTCTCTACTTTACCAAGCTTCATAGCCTTCCTCGGGAACTGGTCTCTCCCGGTAACCTGTCCACAGTACATGAGACCAAATCTCACGTCCTCGATTTTTTTGGAGCATTCTCCTTGTCCTTCTGAGACAGACTTGCTGGTGCTCTTGGCAGCCCCCAGGACTTTCCATGTCTCTTCACCAGCACCAGACACCTTCATTCGGTCTTTTGTGTTTATCGTCATGTTTCCTACTGGTCCAGTTGTGAGGATGTCGATCATCCTTACTCTGCATTGTAATCCATGCTGAAGGCTGCAATCCTTGATCCTCCCCAGCAAGCCTTCACTTCCAGCAAGAAAGGCTGCGTCTCAGGGTGTTAGCAAGTCTTCCTCCGATCCTGATGTCACATTCTTCGTATAAGCCAGCTTCTCTGACGGTTTGCTCAGCGTACAGATTAACATGAGTTTGGTAGGAGATACACCCATGACTCACACCTTTCTTGATTGTAAACCATGCACTATTCTCTCCTTCCAGTCACACTGCTGCCTCTTGACCCATGAACAGATTCCACCTGCACGTAATGAAACTTTCCAGGATTCCCCTTCTCAAAGATACCCAGTTTGTTATGGTCCACAGTTGAATGCCTTGGCACAGTTAAAAAGAAAGAAACCACAAGTCAACATCTTTCTGGTACTCCCTGCTTTAGTCAAAGCCCATCTGACATCAGCCATGATAACCTTTGATCCATGCCCTCATCTGAATCTGGCAACTTCCTGCCAATATGATAGCAAAATTTTACTTGTATCTGCTATCAGTTATTTCGTTCTATGTATGCAGAATGTTCTTGCTTTGGAATGGGTGTGAATTTGGATTTCCATTCAGTTGCCTGGGTACCCATCTTTCAAATTCATTGGCGTAGACGCGATTCAGTCAGAGCCGTCAGTGTACCAGGCGTCTACCGGTCACGCGGCCTTCCTCCTCCACAGCGCTGGACAGTTTTGCTCTCTTGAAAGTTTGCTGCGGCTCACTTTTCC